>CABHPP010142864.1:0-25794 GCA_902168425.1 Peromyscus attwateri
AAGAAAGAAAGAAAGAAAGAAAGAAAGAAAGAAAGAAAGAAAGAAAGAAAAGAGAGAGAGAGAGATAACAGTTTGTCTTTAAAGCGTAGTTCCAGGATCAATTTGTATAAAACTGCAGCCCAGAGATGGTTCCTTCCTCTGCCAGACGTTTGCCTAGTTCTGAATTCTGGACCTAGTTCCTAACACTAGCTCTTCTCACTGAAGATGATTCTTGGGGTTTCTCTGCCCATTCATCTCTTCCCCAGAGCATCAGCCAGTTACGTGATGGGGGACTCCAGAATGTCCACATAGACAATTCAACTCTAAGGCAAAGCAAGAGTGTAGCTACACTAGGTTGTGGGGCTTGTTTCAGTCCGGTGCTTTGGTAGAGGAATTTGACGCTGATACACTCAGAACTTAACTTAAAGGTGAGCTCACTGAATGTGCTCAACAATCTTCTCAGGCAGGGATCATAAGTCCCTATTGTACAAATGAAACAGACACGGATAGACTAAGTAGATTGCCCAAGGTCATAATAGAAAGTGTCCCAGCTAGGATTTGAACCCGAGAACCCACACTAGTTATGCTGTTCCCTAAATAATGACAGTGGTTGCAGACACAGCCGTAGCAGCGGCAATAATAGCAGCTGGCAGTCACTGATGAACCGAGCCCAGGCTTCCTATTCCAACATTTTCACCTAATTTAATTCTCACTGCAGGCTAAATGAGGCATTATTACTAGCCCCATCCCACAGAGGTGCAAAGTGAGGTGCAAAGAAGTTAGGTTGTTTGCCCAAGGCCACGCAGTACGAAAGACTTAAAGAATTCTTTGAAATTCCGGGTCCCAGGTCCTGACACCTGCTCTCTTCTCTCACCTGCTCCCTAACCTTGCCTCTTCCCTGTGAGGGAAATAAAGCTTGGCGAGGAGTGAGACATTTGCGAGGCTCTGTTCATCCTAGAACTTGGGCACGAAAGCCTGGGACCAGGGAACGTTTCCATTCTCTCCAGGCCACAGTGTTGTTCGGATATAGCTTGAGACTCAGAAGCAAGGACTCAAGGCTACGCGGCAGCGCTACCCCGCTGACACGCGGCAGGCCCAGTCTGTCCGGCACGGAGCGACCTGGCGCAGTCTTGTGGCAAAAGCCATCTGCTTTGGAGTAGCTGCCGAGAGGGCAGCCGCTTCCAACCAGCCCGCTTCAAGTGCTTGGTTCTTTCTACAAGTCACCTCCAAAGAAAAGCTTTCCGGGGGCTGAAAGGAACAGCCGTAGTCAAGTGCATGCTCCTTAAGGCTGGGCAGTGGGGTGAGCTGGGCAGAGAAGAGCCGAGACGCGCTCCCTCCGCTCCCCATTGGTTCAGAAGCGCCTGTCGCTCAGCTCTGTATCCCGGGCCGGGGTCTGGGGAGAAGCCGGAGCTGGACCCAGATCGCCCGGGAAATGTCTTAGCATCCCGCCACCGGCGGACAGCGTAATCTTTTCCTTGGAAGCCACCGCGCCCCGTGGGTGCTCAGGTACCTGGAACCCTGGAATCGGACCGACCCGACGCGACTGGACTTACCTCTCAGATCCGAAGGGTCTCAGCTGGCGTGTGCCGGGCCTGGGGACGCTCCTCTTCTTCTGACTTCATAAAGCCAGCATCTCCAGGAGGCACAACCAGGAGCGCCCGTGGGCCAGGCCTAGGCCCGCCCCCTCAGACTCCGCCCACACCTGCCCAGGTGTTTTCCCCAGGCCAGCCCTGGGCTTGGCTGAGCCCGGAGTGAACCACACGACCCCGCAGCGCCACCTCCCGTCCCGAGTCAGCTCTGCGCCGCAGCCCGGGCTGCGCGGCGTCTTGCTGTGGCACCGCGCGGGCTTGCTGCCGCCCCGAGGCCACTCTGCAACCTGCATTCCCGCTGGGTCAGAGCCCCATCCTCTCCCAGGTACTTAGCAGAGCCAAAGACTGTGCAGCTCCCGGGCCTCACTCCGGCCCAAATCACAGGAAAGCTCTTATACCAGTTCCAGCAGATGTTCCACGCAGCCTCTTACTCCTCACCCCTCCGACCTTGTCAGGACCTGAAGCATGAAGCTGCTTCAGGGTCCTCTGGAGTCTGGCAGTGGGGACCAGGAGCTGTTCAACCAAACCACTCATTCTTTGGGCTTGCCAGCTGCCTTTCTGCAGGAACTCACACAAACGACTGCTAGAAATGAGTTTAGAACACAGAAACTGTGAGGGACCAAAGATAGGTATCTGAGTGACGATCCCTTTGAGCTGGGAAGAAACATGGCCCCAGAGAAGGGACGGCATTAATAAGAATTAAAACGCCTAGACTCTGATGTGTTCAAACCCACCTTTGTTAAAATTCAGGTTCTGGGTTTGCGGATGTAGCTCAGGTGGTAGAGTGCTTGTCTAACACACTGGAAGCTCCGGGTTTGAGCTCCAGTATCAAAGGAGTGTGGTGGTGCATGTCTGTAACGCTAGAGCTGGGGGTGGGGGTGAGAATAGAGCTCAGAAGCTGAAGGGCATCCTCAGCCTCATAGTGAATTTGAGACCAGCCTGTGCTGCATGAGACCCTGTCTCAGAAAGGGAAGGGAGGGAAGGAGGGAGGAAGGAATGGGAGGAAGAAGAAGAAAGGCAGACTCTGATTCACTAGGCTGGGGTGGGTCTCAGAAGTCTGGATCTCTGGCTTCCCCTTGAGATGCCTCTTTGGCCTGACCAAAGATCATGCTTTGGGTGGGCAGAAACGTGTCAAGCATTATTGAAGAACAGTTTAAAGAAAACCCCTAACCATGATTTCTTGCAACAAATGCTCATGGTGCAGAATTAACACAATAATCCACACTCCTCACTAAAAACAGTAGCATTATTGTACTGGCTAGTTTGTTGTTAATGCACGTGATAGTTATTTGGGAAGAGAGATTCTCAGTTCAGAAAATACCTCCATAAGATTTGCCTGTGGGCAAGCCTGTGTGCATTTTCTTGGCTGGTTGGTGACTGATGTGGGAGGGTCCAGCTCACTGTGGATGGTGCCACCCCTGCATTGATGGTTCTCCATGCTATAAGAAAGCCAGTCGAGTATCCCATAGGGAGCAAGCCAGTCAGCAGCACTCCTCCATGGCCTCTTCATCAACTCCTGACTCCAAGTCCCTGCCCTGCTCGAGTTCTTGCCCTGATTTCCCTAGTGATGGACTGTTATCTAGAAATGTGAGTTGAAATAAAATCTTTTCTCTCCAAGTTACTTTTGGTCATGGTGTTTTATCACAATAGAAACTCTAACTAAGACAATTATTATTTGACATACACAAACACACACACACACACACACACGTATTGGGTATATATTGCACATACATGCATATGACAGATGTTTCGTTATTTAATTTTAAAATGATTATTTTTAATTATGTGTGTGGTGTTTGTTTCATTGTGCACTCCAATGAAAGTTATCTGGAGATTAGAGAACAGAACAGCCACTAGATTAAATATAGAGGCCAGGCAGTGGTGGCACTGGTTCTCTGTGAGTTCAAGGCCACACTGGGAACAGAGCCAGGCTTAGTGGCACACACCTTTAATCCCAGCACTTGAGATCTCATGCCTTTGCTTGGGAAGGACGCATGCCTTTAATCCCAGGAAGTGATGGCAGGAAGCAGAAAGGTATATAGGCGTGAGGACCAGGAATTAGAGGCTTTTAACAGCAGTTCAGCTGAAATCCATTGAAGTGAGGACTCAGAGGTTTTCAGTCTGAAGAAACAAGATCAGTTGAGGAGTTGGCAAGGTGAGGTTGGCTGTGGCTTGTTCTGTTTCTCTGATCTTTCAGCATTTACCCCAATATCTGGCTCCAGGTTTTTAATTAATAAGACCGTTTAGCAGTTCATGTTACGTGTGTGTGTGTGTGTGTGTGTGTGTGTGTGTGTGTGTGTCTGTGTGTCTGTGTGTGAACATGTGCACATGAGTCCAGGTGCCTGCAGAAGCCCAAAGAAGGCATTGAATCCCTTGGTGTTATAGGCAGCTGAAAACCACTGGATGTGTGTGCTGGAAATCAAATTTGGGTCCTCTACAAGAGTAGTGCATCTGAGCCATCTCTCCAGCCTGAAAGTTTTAAAGGTACACTGTTTTAAATGTATTGAGTTTTTTTTTTTAATGACATTACACAGGCTGTTCTCATATTATAGCATTGACATGTTTTTCATCTCTCCATATATGGTGGGCTGCTTTCCTCACTACGCACATGTGCTTAAGCCCATCGAACAATTCTCTTACTCAGTTTATTGTCCCTAAATATTCACTAATATAAATTATTCTTAGTATAAAGTCTTGTGTGTATCTTTAATTATGTCCTCAGAATAAATTCCTACTAATGAGATTTTTCCATGTCAATGTACTCCATCAGTGTAGTTCATAAAACAAAAAGGGACAGTTAAAACAGCAGAGGTGTAAAATGTATATAGACCATAATAATAGTAGATTGTGTATAGCTATCATGTCAGTATGTGTTAAAACATGCATGTATTAAAGAACATATATGTTCAAAAGAGGTTATTTCTCAATCTAGGTGTACAAGTGATTTTGCCCATCTTTGTCATGTTGTTTTGTTAAACTGGATATATGTTAGCTAGGCAGTGGGTCACACCTGTAATCCAGCATTTGGGAGGCTGCGGCAAGAGAATCACCATGAATCTAAGGCCACCCTGAACTACACAGCACGTTCCAGGCTACAAACACAATAAAGAAATAAATTGATTTTAAAAATTAAAGGGTTCAATGAAAAGGTATCTTAGTTATTTTTTTTTTTATTGTTGAAGACACTATGACTGTGGGAACTTATAGAAAAAAGAGTTTATGGGGCTAAAGTTTCAGAGGTGAGTCCATGACCATCATGGTGGGGAGCATGGAAGCAGGCAGGAAAGCCTGGTGCTGGAGCAGTGGCCAAGAACACACATCTCAACACTGAGGCAGAAATAGCTAACTGGGAATGGCACAGGCTTTTGAAACTTCAAAGCCCACTCCAGTAACACACACACCTTTACCAAAAAGACCACACCTCCCAATCCTTCCCAGATAGTTCTACCAACCAGGGACCAAACATTCAAATATATGAGCCTATGCATTTTTATTTATTAGGTGTGTGTGTGTGTGTGTGTGTGTGTGTGTGTGTGTGTGTGCAGGAAGGCATATGCTAGCCACAGTGCATGTGTGGGTGTCAGAAGACAACTTTCAGAAATAGGTTCTCTCCTATTAAAATCGGCTCATCAGGTTTGTCAGCAAGTGCCTTTTCCTGTTGAGCCATCTCTCTGACTCAGTTTCCCCACGTTTGCCTTTGGCATTCACAAACATCAACTGTTTCGCAGGATCTTCTATTCCCCTAGCTTCTCTGATCTGATGGGTCACCTTCCCTAAGATCAATACCACTTAAAACTTCCTTTGGCAATAATTATAGAGTTTCAGGGTCAGTACAGGAGTTCAGGGTCTCAAGGTTATTGCAAGAAATAGCAGGAGGTCTAAAGCTTCCAGAGAATCAGAAGCACCATAGAGATGTCTAAGGTATCTTAGAAGACACGGACTTAGGCACAAGTGTGGGGACTCTGTCAGATAAAGAAGCTTGCTCCCAAGCTGGGATCTTCCTTGCTCTAGAACAAATGGCCTTTGGTTCTTGAGGACATCATCTTGTGCCTTTGGGATGAGAACAAGTTTATCTCTTCCAGCCTCCTCTTTGAATAAGTCTCTTTTGGAAACTGATTACTGGGGAGTCAGGACCAGGGTCTTTAATTTTTAAAGTGTTTTATATATTTATTATATATATATATATATATATATGGATGTTTTCCCTGCTTGTATGTCTGTACACCACATGTGTACCTGGTACCTATGGAGGCCGGATGAAGAGGGCATCAGATCTCCTGGATCTAAAGTTACAGACAATTGTAAGCCGCCACATGTGGGGGCTGGAACTTGAACCCAGGTCCTCTGGAAGAGCAGCAACTTCTCTGAACCACTGAGGTGTCGCTCTAGCCCCTTATTTATTTAGTGTGTGGGGACACTTACACGTTGTGGCACATGTGTGGAGGTCAGATGACAATTTTCGAATTGATTTAACCTTCTGCCATGTGGTCCCCAGGGTTCAAACTCAGGTCATCAGGAACTAGGTGCCTTTTCCTGCTGAGTCATCTCACTAGTCCTGGACTGGGGTCCTTCGAGTGGATGCTGCTTCTCTGGCAGGAAGCTGGCTTTAGGCAATCAGGACCGTGGACAGCAGCCACTGCCTGTCCCAGCTTCTAGGAACTTCTATGCAGGAAGTCTCTAAAGTGTTGCTGGTCACCACAAAATGCCATTCACAATCTGAAGATGGATTCAGCGAGAAGGACGAGAGAGCTAAGGTGACATGCTCCAGCCAGCCTATCAAGTCACTATAGATACAGTCAGCCACAGTTAAGTTGCTTTTATAA
The DNA here is from genome assembly GCA_902168425.1 of Peromyscus attwateri. Classification (NCBI taxonomy): domain Eukaryota; kingdom Metazoa; phylum Chordata; class Mammalia; order Rodentia; family Cricetidae; genus Peromyscus; species Peromyscus attwateri. The sequence goes on from CABHPP010142864.1 coordinate 6,395, forward strand.
CTAGAAATGAGCGATCAATTCTTAACTCTCCATGTTATTTAATGACCCATCCAGTTGCCATACATCGAATTAGCCAATACTGAATGATCTCTCCCAGGTGAAACATAGAACTTGGTTGCTGAGAGCCTTTGGTGCAACATTCTCATCAACTAATCCATACGTGACTACATACAGTGGATGTGTTTACATTGAACTCAAGACTAACAAGAGCATAACGCATGCCTGAATACATTTGTATATTTTCTTGGTAAGAAACACCATCATTGTCTTTTTTTTTTTCTGGAGCTGAGGACCAAATCCAGGGCCTTGTGCTTGCTAGGCAAGCACTCTACCACTGAGCTAAATCCCCAACCCCTATCATCATTGTCTTTTAGATGTACTTCAGTACCAATTTTTTCCCATAGAGCGAGGATGGATAAAAATTGGAAAACAGTGGCATTAATGAGACTACAAAAAAAGGAGTGTTCACTTACAGTATGAGAGCTGACAACAAGATGTCCCCACAGATATGATGAACTACTCAGGTATGCGCTGCTCTGTACATCTCCTTATGGGTACCTCCGTACTAAGTTTCAGTGATTCAAAGAATTTGCAAATATGGGCATTGTGGGGACAATGAGTACTGATTCTATTTATTTATTTATTTATTTAATTCATTTTTTTTTTGAGGCAGGATTTCTCTGTATAGCTTTGGAGCCTATCCTGGAGCTCGCTCTGTAGACCAGGCTGGTCTTAAACTTAGAGAGATCCACCTGCCTCTGCCTCCCAAGTGCTGGGAATAAAGGCGTGCGCCACCACCACCCAGTGAGTACTGATTTTATTGTCTATTTTTTTTTTCAAATTATTTTGTGTTCATGTGTGTGCTGGTGTATTCATACCAGCATGGTGGTCATATGTGGTGTAGTACATACATGAAGGTCAGTGTCTTAGGTAGGGTTTCTATTGCTGTGAAGAGACACCATGACCACAGCAACTATTATAAAGGAAACACATTTAATTGCGGTGGCTTACATTTTCAGAGGTTTCGTCCATTATTATCGTGGTGTGGCATAGTGGCATGCAGGTAGACACAGTGCTGAGAATCCTACATCTTGACACACAAGCAAAAGAAAGTGGTCTGAGACACTAGGCATGGCTTGAACCTATATGAGACCTCAAAACCCACCTCCACAGTGACATACTTCCTACAACAAGGCCATACCTATTCCAATAAGCCACACCTCCTAATAGTGTCACTCTCTATGAGCTTATGGGAGCCAATTACATTCAAACTACCACAATCAGAGAATGACTTGCAGGGGTAGATTCTCTTTTCCACCATGTGTGTCCCAGGGATCAAACTCAGGTCTTCAGGCTTGGTTGGAAGCATCGTCACCTTCTGAGCTGTCTTGCTGGCTCTTGTTTAGTTTCCTTTAAGCCAACTGGACTTGTTCCTCATCTCTTAGATTTTTCCCCTCCAGGTGCGAGGAGAGAGAAGATAGTCAGGGTTTACAAATGCTGCAGTTCTCACAATGGCCCACACAGCCCTACATGTCTGGTCCAGTCTTCCTTCCCTTGTGTCTTAGGGTAGACAATTACATATTCACTTGCAATCTTTCTTTTCTTTAATGAACTTTTCTTCTAATAACTGAGCTGCATCTCATTCCATTTAATGTGCTATGTATTTATTTTCACTCATCTCAAAGTATTTTCTAATTTCCAAAGTGGTTTCTCTTTTTGATCTAGATTGGAGAAGCTTATTTATTCTATATATTTAGGGATTTTCCTGGTTTCTTTCTTTGAATTTCCACTTTTATTAACTTGTAGTCAGAGAACTACTACCATGGTTTGGGTAAGTGCCCTCCAAAGACCTGAGAGTCAAAGACTTGGTCCAGCTGTACAGTAAATTTGAGGACACAATGAGCTACATGAGGCTGTAGTTACAGTCTGGAGAAAAAGATGTTGGGTGCTCTTGGAGGAGGAAGACCCGTGGAAGAAGGATGAATCAGAGAGCAAGGGTCAGCAGAATGTGAAACAGGAAAAGGGGGCAGGAAGATGGGGCAAATGATGGTCAAGGAGAAGGCTGTAGTTGGGAGAAAGGTGGGAGGATGTCGGATGCAGGAAGATGTAGGCACACAGGAGCCTGTGACTGGGGGGTTCATTTCAGTTGAAAGGAAAGTGGGTGATTGCAATGAAAAGCACTAATGGAGGCTGCTGGGCTCAGGCTTTCTTAGCTCAGAAGGGTCAAACACTCATTCAATTGCAGGTGATTTGGTTGGTTGGCACTAGGGTGGGGGAAGTTGACTAGTTGGCTGTATATGTGTCATGTCAATATGCATAGTGTGTGCATGTGTAATAAAATGACTATGTCTACAGTCCCTGGTTTCTTATTTGTCTCCTGATGGAGCTGATGAAACTCTATGATTTGACCAACAGTTTACTTCACAAACAGTTGAGCTTTGTAAGTGTTCTGAAGTAATCTTTTAGAGAGCAACTAATCCAGATTGTCAAAAGGGAGTTCTACATTCTATTTAATATTTTCTCAACCATCTCTTTTCTGTGATTCAATTTTTTATTTTAATTTGTGTGTGTTGGTGGGCACAGACCACAGGGTGTGTGCATGTGTCAGAGGACAACTTTGCGGAGTCAGTTCTTTCCTACTACCTTTACATGGGTTCTGGGGACCAAGGATCTCAGGCTTGTGCAGCAGACATTTTTAACTGCTAAATCATATTGCTGGCTTCCATCTAGTTTAAAAAATCAAAATGCACTTGAATTTTTAAAATGTACTCCCCCAAATCTACTTTTCTACAGACATTCATTTATTTATATTTATGTATGTGGGTGTTTTGCTTACATATGTGTCTGTACACATCATGTATGCAGTACCCATGGAGGCCAGAAGAGGGCGTCAGAGCCTCAGGAACTGGAGTTACAGGTGGTTGTGCCATCGTGTGTGTGGAGGGGGGAGAGGGGAATCAAATCTAGGTCCTCTGCAAGTACAGCAAGTGTTATTGAACTTAAGCCATCTATTTCCCCACCTCCAGTACTTGAATTTTTTTATAATATTAATTATTATAAAATGCTAAACCATTCAGACAAAATCAAAGTATTGCTTAATAAGCATGTGGCCTGGATACAAATTATCTTATTACTAACAATTTTGTCTATTATTTCAGACTTGAAAGTTGTTATATAAATAACATTTTTATTACCTAAGCAGGTTCATGTTTTTCTGAAATTTTATTTTTTTTTTTGTTCACTTCCAAATTACATGGTCTTTCCATGGAGATCTGTAAGATGTACTTTATTCGTGTGTGTGTGTGTGTGTGTGTGTGTGTGTGTGTGTGTGTGTGTGCGCGCACATAGGCATGTGGGTGCACATGAATATGTATGCATATGCATGTGTAGGCTAGAGGTCAACTTCAGATGTCTTTCTCTGTCACTGCTGTCTCTTATTAAAGCAGATTATCGAGCCTCAGGAATCCATCTCTCTCTCCCAGCTCTCAGTACTGTGGTTAGAGATGCCTTACTATTTTCAACAGTCATGGAGCATTTCCAATTCTCCTATCTTTAAAAAAAAAAAAGAATCGAACTGAATGTGGTGGCACACACCTTTAATCCCAGCACTCGGGAGGCAGAGAGGTGGATCTCAAAGTTCAACCTGGTTTATAGAGTGAGTTCCAGGACAGTCAAGGCTACACAGAGAAACCCTGTCTTGAAAAACAAACAAACAAAAAAACCAGCAACGAAAGCAACCAAAACCAAAACCAAACCAACCAAACAAATACCCCCCCCCCCCCAAAAAAAACAAAGCAAACATCAAAAAGCCGAACACCTTTTTGGGGTGGGGTGGAGATTGTGTCTCTTAGAAATGTCAGAGAAGCTACCTTGAAGTCCCACCAGCATGGCTGCCTACACATGAGCTGAACAACCACATCATCCACGGACATGCTAAGGTGGATGGGGGGGCTCACAAGGCCTCAGCCCTAGAGAAAGAATGACAGACAATTAAGGGAAGCTGAAGGTGGGAGGAATGGTCTTTCTCAGGGGAAAAACACACCAGTTCTTCTTGATCTACAGACACTTTCCTTCTCTTGCTTAGCCACTAATTTCCCATGAATGTGATACAAATGAAATATTTTTCCATTTAAAGTGAAACATCCCAGGTATTTTTTTCAGATCATTCTGGTTAGATTCTTTCCCCCTCTAACTGAACTCAAGATACTTAATAGGGGCTCTTTTTTTTGTCTTTAAGATTCTAGACCATAATGTTATTGATGCCCACCCCCATGTTGCACAGGATACAATTAGTTAACACTATATTTAAGCTAGGCGTGGTGGTGCACACCTTTAGTCCCAGCACTCCAAAGACAGAGGCAGATGGATCTCTGAGTTCCTAGCCAGGCTGGTCTACAAATTAAGTTCCTGGACAACCAGGGCTGTTATACAGAGAAACCCTGTCTCAAAAAAACCAAACCAAAACAACAACAAAAGACTACATTTATCTCTGAACATGAAGAGCCCTGTTTAGTTGTGGCTAAAGCAAATACTCCTGGGAGATGAACTAAGGCCACGGAGAGTGGAAATTTATCACATTGATGGACATATTTTAAAAGACTATTTCCAGGCAAAGATGGAGAGAGACTGTACTCCTACACATTGCTGATTGCAATATAACATAGTTCTCTTATGAGACTATACATATACTTAACACAAGATCCAGCACTCATATCCCTGGGCAGAAAAATGTACACATACATTTAATCAAATTTCTGAACATCGACACTCACAGCATCTTTAATAGCACTAAACTGAGACTGTTTCAGGTATCTCTCAGATAGACTTCAAGAGCAATGTGCTTAGTGGGGTGAGGCACAACTCTAAAGGTTATCTAACCACATGTCTCCGTTTATGTGACATTCACTTTTGGTGTGTATATATGTGTGTGTAGTGTGCCTGTGTGTGTTCCCACGTATGTGGGCACGCATGAATGCACATGCCCATATGCATATATGGCAGACAGAAATTAACATCAGGAGTCTTCCTCAATTGCGCTCCATCATATATTGAGGCAGGGTGTCTCACTTGAATCCAGAGCTCTCCCATTCAGCTAGTTTAGCTAGACAGTCTGATGGGATTGCCCATCTCTGCCTCTTGGCACTCAAGTGCTTGCTGAAGATCCTACTTCTGGTCAGACCTCTGACAAGAACCACAGAGAAGAAGAACAGATTGGTTGTTATAAGGTCCAGGAATGGAATCAAGAAGGGAATGGGTGAGACAGGAGAGGATTTCTTTGTGGTGTCTTGTTTTGTTAGCCAGTTTTGTGTCTTGGTTGTGGAACGATTACAGGAATCTATACATATTTACAAAGCACACACACACACACACACACACACACACACACACACACACACACACACAAAATGTGCATATTAAAACTGGTGAAAACCGGGGCTCAGTGGTTAAGGGCATCTATTGTTCATGCGGAGGACCCAAGCTTGGTTCCCAGCACCCATATCAGGTAGCACACAACTGCTTGTAACTCTAGCTCCAGGGGACCTGACAACTTTGTCCTACAAGAGTACCCACACTAATGTATGCATATCCACAGTAGACACACACATACAATTTTAAATAAAATAATTACTTAAAAAATTGTTGTAAATAAAATAAGACCTGAGTCTGGTCAACGATATTGACTAATGTAAATTTCCTGGTTTAGCTATTTTGCTTTAACTGTGTAAGATGTTACTGTTTATAGAAGCTTAGTGAATGCTCAAGAAATTCTATGTACTAGTTTTGAAACGTCTGTGTAATAAAAATTTTTTTTTGTTATTTTTAACTGTGTGTATGTACACATGCATGTGAGTGCAGTGCCCACAGAGGCCAGAAGAGGGTGTGATATCTCCTGAAGTTGGGGTTACAGACAAGTGTGAGCTGCCTGATGTGGGTGCTGGGAACTATTCTCAGGTCCTCTGAAGAGCAGGAAATACTATTAACTGTTGCACCATTTCTCCAGCTGAAGTATGATTACTTAAAAATAAAAAGTTAAATGAAACGTAATGTGGAGACCCACATTCCTAGTGAGAACTTATTCAGGGCCAGAGAATCTGGGCTTGTTTTACCCAGCAGGGATGATTTGACCACGGGTGTGGTTACCAGGTGTTTGGAAGGGTCTACACATGGCTGTACGGTATGCTTTGATCTTGCAAGGGGGAGGTCTTTTGCCTCTCCTGTTGGCATGTATAAAAAGTCCTTTTGAATAAAGGATGAGGCTGGTTGGGTATTCACCCAGACCCCCCGAAGCTATTCTGTGTTTCTGTCTTTCTTCCTGTCTTCCAGGTCTCTCTTTCTATCTGATACTTCCTCATTCCTCTCTCCTCCACCTAAGAACGCTTCAAAAGGTGGGAGCTGGAATCCCACAATGTAAGAGTTGGAAGTCAGTGATCAAAAACTTCCATCTTAAGCTTGAATGAGAACAGTAAATTAAAAAAGTAGAGTAGGAGCAGATAAAGCCATTTATGTAAGGTCTTGATCTTTAGTATCTAAATTTTTATTTTCAAGATTCTTCTGGCTATTCGAGTCTTTCATCTGTCCTAATAAAGATTAGGGATTAGTTTGTCTAATTCCACAAAAAATTCATAGAGGATGTGTCTAACCTGTAGATCAATTTGGTTAGAATTGATATCTTTACGATAGTGTATGTTCTGACCATGGACATGGTACATCCTTCTATTGATTTATTTCCTTAATTCCTCTCAGCAATGTTTTTAGTCAATACAGACCTTACCTGTGTCTTTTCATATTTATTTCTAGCTGTTGGACAGATCTGGGAAAAGACGCCCTCCAGTGCAGTAGTGATACAAATGTAGTGGTAGTAACCAACCACTCTCTGCTTGGATTTTGAAGTGTTTTATTTTTTATTTTACTACAATGCAATTGTCCAAAAGTGTCATGGAGATCCACTCTCCTGTTTTCTTTGACTTTGCCATTCTTAGCACGTGGTCATCATCCTCAGGATCACAAGATGTCTGTTGTAGCACCAGGTCTGGAAAAGGAAAGGAAGAAGAGGAAGAAGAACAGAAGGAGGAAGGAAAGGAGGAGAGGAAAGAGAGTGTGGTGGTATTGTGTTTCCCAAAATATTGTGCACTCTAATAAACTTATCTGGGGTCAGAGAACAGAACAGCCACAATATTAAACATAGAGGTTAGACAGTGGTAGCACACGCCTTTAATCTTAGCATTCCAGAGGCAGAGATCCGCCTGGATCTCTGTGAGTTCAAGGCCACACTGGAAACAGCCAAGCATGGTGACTCACGCCTTTAATCCCAGGAAGTAATGGCAGGAGGCAGAAAGGTATTTAAGGCGTGAGGACGAGGAACTATAGCCTGGTTAAGCTTTTAGGCTTTTGAGCAGCACAGTTCAGCTGAGATCCATTTGGATGAGGACCCAGAGGCTTCCAGTCTGAGGAAACAGGCTCAGCTGAGAAGCTGGCAAGGTGAGGTGACTGTGGCTTGTTCTGCTTCTCTAATCTTCCAGCTTTAACCCAATACCTAGCTCCGGGTTTGTTTTTATTAGTAAGTACCTTTAAGATTCATGCTACAAGAGAATAGAGGAAAAGGTAACACAGTGCATGCACCAGGATCAGAAAAAGAAAGCCCCCAGCCGAGCACAGTGGCACATGCATTCAATCCTAGCACTCAGGAGGCTGAAGCAGGTGTATCTCTGTGAGTCTGAGGCCAGTCTGGTTTACTTCGAGAGTTCTGAGACAGCCAGGGCTAAATAAACAAACTATGTTAAAAAAAAATCTCTCCCAGAATCCCAGAATTTTTTGCATACTTGCGTTCCATGTCAGTCACTAGAACTAGGTCTGGCTGTTTCCATAAGTGGGGGATGTGAAAAAAGGCTTTTCTGTTGGATACAGTGCTCTCTCAAACACAATCAATATTCTACTGGCAAATCATGAAGAGAAAACAGTCATCAACGAGGACTGGGCAAAGGAGGTGGGTGTAGAAAGTGATGCTTTTCTTTCACAGTGCTATTTAAGGTGGCGTCTGACGTAATTGACCATGTAAACATTCTACCACACAGATCTGCATCACGTGCTGTAATAACATTTTTATCTTTTGTTCAGCACATGCTTATGTAGTGCTCTGTCACTATATTCAATTCTTTTCAATCTATTCAACAGTACTGAAAATTTCCACCAATTTCTTTTTGGTGTAATTAGAGTAGAGACATTGTTTCCCCTTCCCTGCTTGAACCATCTCTCTTAGGGCCTTTGTAATCTTACACAGTCTAAACTGGTCACTCGCTAAGCACTCTGTAATTTTCCTTAGCCACTCCGTGTTGAATTCGATATCCTGGCTCTCTTATCAGGCTTTAAGACTAAATCTTTCAGTTCAGTCAACTATGTTTTCCAATAGAGATTTGATCAAGAAGTCACATAAACACTGTGTGTGTGTGTGTGTGTGTGTGTGTGTGTGTGTTGTACACATGTGTGCACGTGTGTGTGTATTTGTGGGGGTCAGAGATAAGTATCATGCATCTTCCTTTACATGTCATTTTCTGGAACAGTCTCTCATTGAATCTAGAGCTCATTTTTTGGTAAGACTGGCTCAGCAGCAAGATCTCAGGACTCAGCTGTCCCTGCTCCCCAAAACTTGAGTTTCAAATATAGTGGTATTCTATTTGTACTGAAATGTGATTTTATTTGTATGTTAATAAATAAAGTTGCTTAGGGGTCAGAGCTATTAGCAAGCCATAGCGAAAGCCAGGGCGGTGGTGGTGCACGCCTTTAATCCCAGCACTTGGTAAGCAGAACTAGGTAGATCTCTGTGTGTTCAAGGATACAGTCAGCATTGGAGACACACGCCCTTAATCTCAATACCAACCATAGAAAACTTGGGAGGTCTGTACAGAGAGGCCATGACGAGACAGCCACGTAGTTGGGTTCACAACCAATGAGAAGGAAGAACCAGAACTCTTTATAAGACGAACGCACAGGAAATACCCCCTTTTTTCGGAGAACTCTCTTGGCGGGAGAAGCTAGCTGGCGGAAGCGGGTAAAGCTCCTAGCTCTGACCTCTTGGGCTTTCACCTTTACATTGGCTCTGTGTTTCTTTTTTAATAAGGCGGTCGGTTACATCTACATTCAAATGTGTGTAGTAACACCTAACTTTGGTGCTGGGGGCCCAAGCTCGAGTCCTAACCCAAGCACTTTATCCACTGCATTATCTGAGCAGTCCAGGAACTGCAAGTGACTTTATTTCATTCTTACGCTTAGTTGCTAACCTGGAAATCACATTCTAGCTTGGAAATAGTGTTCTGTATTATTTTGAGGGCACTATTTCATTGTGTTTAGCCTCTTGTGTTGTTTTTGGATGTCTGACAAAATTCTGATTTTTCACTTTGTATGTGAGTCATTGGCCTCTTTTTTTGTTTTGTTTTGTTTTTCAACACAGGGTTTCTCTGTGTAGTCCTAGTCCTGGCTGTCCTGAAACTCACCCTGTAGACCAGGCTGGCCTCGAACTCACAGAAATCTACCTGCCCTTGCCTCCCAAGTGCTGTGATTAAAGGCATGCACCACCACTGCCTGCTGGCTGGTCTCTTTTTTATTATAGATATTTTTGTATGTGATATATATATATATATATAGGGGTGGTGTGGTGTGTGTGTGTTTCATGTATATACGTGTGCAAGTAATTTTGCCTCTATTAAAATATTCTTTGATGCAATCTTATTTGTGTCAGAAGCACTTGCCTAGCACTCTCGAGGCCCTGGGTTTGACCCTCAGCACTGAAAAATGAGTCTAAGGAGCTTGCCTTACTAGCCCTACCCTAGACCCTGCCAGGCTGTTAAAGCAGAGACTCCAGGACAGTTCCCAAGGCTCTCCCACTTGGGTACCACCTTCCGAGACCCTTGGCAGCTGTTTGCACATCTGTTCTTTCCTTCACATTCCCGTGGCTGAGCAAGACCTGGCTGCCATCACTTAAGCTTTTCCTACCTGAACTCTAGAATGCTGTCTGTGTTCTCTCTCTCTCTCTCTCTCTCTCTCTCTCTCTCTCTCTCTCTCCTGTAAATAGTATTATTATTTTGAGGGCATCACTTCATTGTGTTTAGCCTCTTGTTTTGTTTTTGAATGTCTGATAAAATTCTAATTTTTTACTTTGTATGTGAGGCTTTGACCTCTCTTTTTATTATAGATGTGTGTGTATGTGCGTGTGTGTGTGTGTGTGTGTGTGTATACATTCATGTGTGTATATATTGGTGTGCATGTACCTATGTACATGAGCATGTGGAGAATAGAGGATAGCCTTGGGTGTTATAAATGCCATCCATCTCCTTTGAGACAGAGTCTATCACTGGTTTGGATTTCGAAATTTAGGCAAAGCTCGCTGGCCAGTGAGCTCCAGGAATCCATTTGTCTCTACCTAGCACTAAGACTATAGGAGCATGGCTACCATCCAGCATTTTCGCTTGGGTTCTGGATGTGGAACTCAGGTCCTCATGCTTTTGAGGTGAGCACTTCACTGACTAAACCATCTACCCCGCCTGCTTCTGATGGACTCTTGTGGAATCTCTCAATCACTGGGCTCTTCTCCTTTCATCCTTCCTTTATGGCTTTATATATTCTTTTCAATTGCCTCCCATTATGGTAAAATCTTGGTGTCGAGGAGAGGGAAGGGTATATGTTTACATTGTGTTCCTAGAACTTTCTCTATCCTCCAATCTCCCTTCTGAATCAGACAACTCACCCTGGCTCTTCGCATCATCTCTGAGTGGTGACCGACAGTCCCTATGTGTTTCTGCTGGCATTTCAGTTTTCTGCACGTCTCACCACCCTGCTGTACCCGACACCTCAGTCATCTGCTCCTTGACTTGGGCTATCTTCTGCTCTGACCAACTCACAGCATCCACTCTGATTAGCTGGCTCTTCGGGAAGATGCCAGACTCATTCCCAGCTCAGGCCTCCTCTTGCCTCTGTCTGTAGTGGTGGTTCGGATTCCCACAGCAGTTTCCGGTCTGAGTGTGCCCCTCACAGAGATCTTTTCAATAGCCTATACTCAGTGTTACTATTTATTTTTAGTAACTTTAAAAAATTTACTGGCTTTGGTTAAGACTTATTCATTTGTGTGTGTGTGTGTGTGTGTGTGTGTGTGTGTGCATGCAGATGCATATGCCTGTGTGCAGATGCATATGCCTGTGTGCAGATGCATATGCCTGTGTGCAGATGCATATGCCTGTATGCAGATGCATATGCCTGTGTGCAGGCACAGAAACCAGAAAAGGACATCAGGTGCCTTCCTCAATCACTTTCTGACCTATTCTTCTGAGGCAGTCTCTCCCTGAACATGGAGCTGATGTTTTCTCGGCTAGGCTGGAAGCCAGCAAGCCCTCGTGACCCTTGTCTCCACTTCCCCCTTGGAGCTGGTGTTACAGATGTGTTATGTGGGCGCTGGGATCTGTACTCCAGTCCTTATGATCATATAGCAAGCAACCTTAACTGATGAACCATCTCTCCAGCCCCTGATTTTATTTTTCCTCAAAGCACTTACCAGCACCTAAAATACCACTACATATTTATTTATTTGCTTATTTCTGCTGTTTATCAACAAGCCTTTAATCCCAGCACTCGGGAGGCAGAGGCAGGCGGGTCTCTGTGAGTTCGAGGCCAGCCTGGTCTCCAAAGCAAGTTCCAGGAAAGGCGCAAAGCTACACAGAGAAACCCTATCTCAAAAAACCAAAAAAAAAAAAAAAAAAAAAAAAAAGATGGAAAATACTTTGTATTTTCACGGCTGCATACTGGGATCTTGAGCAGATACCTAGGTTAGCACCCCAGTGTTTGTTGAGTGTGTACACTTAAATGACTCTCACAATGTTCTTATCTTTGCAGAAAAAAAGCAGAAGTTTTATGTTTTCTCTTAGTGTGGAGTTTCAGTGTCTCTCAGGCAGATGGAATTCTGTCGGATCTTTGGAAGACTCTAGAAGGACCAGGTGTGCATCCTGTTATTCCTGACTCCTGAGATGATTTCAGGAGTACCAGGAGGAATCCACCCTCTATGGCTTCTTACTACATTCCCCCTCCTTCCTGACCTTTGTGGTCTTAGAGACTTGGGTGTCCTCATACCCACAAAACATGTCAGTTACCTTTACAAGGGATGCTGTCTTCAAGGAATGAGTGCTCCATGGGCTATCCTCACAGAGTTTGGCGTCCACCCTTCTTTTTAAAATTAAATGTTATCTTTATGCTGTTTTACTTACTATTTTTTTTTGTTGTTTAAAAACAGGACCTCATGTAGCCAGAACTGTACTTGAATCTGCTATACAGCTAAGGCTCCCTGGGAATCCTGATCCTCCTGCCTCCAACTCTCAAGTACTGGGATTACAGTGCCTGCTACTGTGCCTGGCAACTAAATGTATCTTTTTTCTAGGCAATTATTATTCTGCCACTAAGTTAAATCTTTGCCCTCTTTTTACTTTTAATTTTGAGTCAGAGTATCAATAAGGTGCCTGGGCTGGCCTCAACTCCATCTGTCACAGAGACTGGCCTTGAATTTGTCATCTTCCTATCTCAGCGTCCTGTGTAGTTGAGATTATAGGCAGGCAGCACAAGGCCAATTTAAATGCATCATAATGGACTTTTTATGTTGCAATCATTTTAGATTTGAAGAAGAATTGTAAAAAAGAATACAGCAAGTTCTTGTCTTCTTTTTCCAGCTTCCTCTAATATTGATCTCACATAACTATATGTCCTAATGGGCTTTAACTGTCAACCTGACACAGCATAGAAATCACTTGAGAGGACAGCCTCAAATGGGAACTCCTCTAGATCAGAGTGGCCTTTGGGTATGTCTGTGGGGGATTGTTTTGATTGATAATTAATGTAGGAGGGCCTAGCCCACTGTGGGTGGCACCATTTCCTGGGAAGGTGGTGCTGGGCTCTATAAGAAAGCCAGCTAAGCATAAACCCATGAACCAGCCAGGAAGAAGGGTTTCTGCTTCAAGTTCCTGCTTGAGTTCTGGTCCAGACTACTCTCAATGATGGACTGAAGTAAACTCTTTCCTCTATGTATCAGTCAGGGTCCTCTAGAGGAACAGAACTTATAGAATGAATCTATACACATGTAGAAAGAGGAATTATTAGAGTGACTTGCAGGCTATGGTCCAGCTAATCCAACAATGGCTGTCTACCAGTGGAAGGTCCAAGAATCCAATAGTTGTTCAGCCTATGAGACTGAATGTCTCAGCTTGTCTTCAGTATATGCTGGAAACCTGAAGAAGTAGGCTCTAATGCCAGTGAATGAATGGACTTGCTACTGGGGGCAAGAGCAAGCAGGCAAAGAGAGAGAGAGAGCTTCCTTCTTCCATGTCCTTTATATAGGCTGCCTGCAGAGGTTATGGTCCATATTAAAGGTGGATCTTCCCACCTCAACAGATCTGAATTAGACGTGGTTCTTCTCACTTCAAATGATTTAATTAAGGAAAACACCCTCACAAGTTGCCCAGCCTTTTGGGTGTTAGTTAATTCCAAACGTAGTCAAGTTGACAACCAAGAATAGCCACCACACTCCCCTGAGTTGCTTTTGGTCAGAGTGTTTCATCACAGCATCAAGAATGTGACTAGAATTCCACTGTACCATTGTATACTTTTTAAAAAAGTGAATAGATTCACATTAGTATAACGCTTATTATAGTTTATTTTGTGTTGTTGTAACAAAATACATGATGCTGGGCCATGACTATGCTTATAAAAAAGAGGTTATTTAGTCCACAATTCTGGTGGCTTGACAGTTCTAGCAGTGCAGTGGTAGGTGGCAGACTGTGTCACCACACTTGGACTCCTAAAGCACAGCAGCCACATGTTATTTGCAACCGCAAGCTTTTGCCCCACTGACTTCTGCTTCTCACATTCCATCTGTACACTGTCTTTCCTGGCTGGCAGGCTCCTATATAGCCTTCAAAACTCGGATTGACCGTTTCTCCTCTTTCCTACATTGAAATGTTATTAAAATTGAATACCACTTTCTGAGTGAGTGTGGGATATCTTCCTCACCTTAGTCTGGTTCAGCTGCTGTAGTCAATGCACAAACAACACACCTTTATTCCTGAGAGCTCTGGATCCTGAGAACTCCAAGGTCAAAGTACTCGTAGACTCTGTTCCTGCTAAGGGCCATTTCTTTGGTTCACTGAGGTTATCTTCCCATGGTGGAAGGAGTGAAGGGTCTCTCTTGGAAATTTCTCCCATGACCCAGTCATCTCCCAAAGGCCCCACCTCCTAATACCATCACCTTGGAAATTATGGTTTCAAATATGGGCTGGCAAGATGTCTCAGTAGGTAAAGGTGCTGGCTGACAAACCTGATGACCTGAGTTCAATTCCCCAGACCCACATGGTGGGTCTACTTCTGCAACTTGTTCTCTGACTTCCACATGTGTGTTGTGGCATGTGACAACACTAATAAAGATATAATAAAATTGCAGATCATGAACTTTTAAGGTACAAGCACATTCAGACCCACAACACCTCCCAATTGAATTATCGCTCTCATGGTCTGTATGCTTCAGGATTTCATTTTTCATGTCTGTGACTATACCCAGATACCACAATATCCTGGTGTAATTTATATAGCCAGTATGCCCATTTTAAAGGACAAAGACTAAATTAAATCATCTTCTTCATAGACTTGTTTTCTATAATCAGACATTGAGTTGAGAATTCTTAAGTGATTAGCCAAGGAAGAGCTCTCAGAAGAGACTGCTAAGAGGCCACATTAGCTTTCCAGTACTGTAGCAAATTACCTGAGCTAATTAACATAAAAAGATGAAAAGTTTATTTGGGCTCGCACTTTTGGAGGTTTTGGTCCATGGCTGTTGGCTCTTACAGCAAAACACATCGTGACAGGGAGTGCATGGTGTAACAAAACTAAACTGCTCACCTTGTGGTAATTAGAAGAGGGGATGGGATGTGGAGACCCTGGCAGCCCACAGATTCCTTCAGTGGCATGCATCCAGTTATATAAATGCTCCCACCCAGCCTTACCTCTTAAAGACTCGACCTTTTACCAAGAGTGCCAAGCTGAGGGCCAACCATTAAAACATGGCCCTTCTGTGGAGGCCATTCCAGATCCAAGCTCTAACAAGGTGAGAGGGAGCCGGAGAAGGTCAAGAAAGATGTCAAGTGAAGATGGGTATGGTAGTTTGAATGAAAATGGCTCCATAGGCTCATAGGAGGGAGTGGCATTATTGGGAGGTGTGTCTTTGATGGAATAGGTGTGGCCTTGTTGGATGAACTGTGTCACTGGGGGTTGGCTTTGGGGTTTCAGGAGCCCAAACCAGGCCCCTTGTCACTCTCTCTTCCTGCTGCCTGACTATCCAGATGTAGAACTTCTCAGCTACCTCTCCAGCACCATGTCTGCCTGCGTGCTGCCACACTTCCCACCATGATGATAATGGACTAAACCTCTGAACTGTAAGCTGCCACCTTGATGAAACATTTTCCTTTATAAAAACTGCCATGGTCATGATGTCTCGTCACAGCAATAGAAACCCTAACTAAGACAATGGGATTAGAGCAAGGCCCTGGAAAGAGTCCCTGCATCCTAACCACTCAGAGAGCTCTGGAATATGAGCCATCCCTCTGAACTTGTCTCAACTGGAGACAATGAAGATGGCTTCCACTCTCCTGCACCCAATATCCATTGGCTGGGAATCCCCAGGAGACAAGCATCAGTTGGCTCCCCATGCACGCCCTCCCTGGCTTGCCAGGAGCCTACAGGCAGCACTCAGAAGAGAGGGACATGTTTAACTACCAGAAGGAAGCAAAGCATGCAGGAGCTGAAGTCTAGATATGAAGAAAAGTCAGAAGGCTCCCAGAGGATGATGGGAACAGCAGCCATGCCAGCTGCAATGTGAGGCTCAGGACAGAACTTGGAAAGAGAAGCACATGAATTGAGGACACCAGCGAGAGCTCCAGTGGAGGAATGTGTTTAACTCAGTGCTGTGGCCTTGAGCCAGCAGAGATGACAGAATAATAATAATAATTCTTTGTGAGATTTCACCAATGAATTGGAGAATTTAGAATGTTTTTTTCAAGAAAAAAAAATGAAAGGACTAAAACTAACCTCAAAGGAGAAGAAAATTTAGGTATGGCAGCATTGGTGGCTAAAAATTTAGAAAACATTTCAAAGAACTGCCAGGTCGATCAAATAAATTGCGTGAATTATCAGAGCCTTTGAAGATATGTCATTTAAATGATTCAGAGCCAAAGAAAATAGGAATGCTTCACAGTTGGTTAAAAAGAACTAGCAAACCCGAGTGAAACTTGCCAAGGATAGTAGACAGACACTCCTCCATAGATACACACAGACATGAAAAGAGCCCCCCATCTGTGTGTGTGTGTGTGTGTGTCTGCATACTTTACCAACTGATCTTGGGAGATATCTCCAACCTAAGCTGGCTTTCTTATATGAACATAAAATTATGAACAAAAGATAAAGTAGTATATTTAATGTTATCAGTAAGTCACCCTACATGAGAAGTAGTAGATGTGGGTCAAGTTTGGTTTCCCAACACTGAGTACTCTTCCCTTGAGGGAGCCTCACTGGAGGTGGGAGGCAACTTTTCTCTATTGTGATGGCTGGAGGGATGTGATACTCCCTTCTCTAAGTCCAGCTGCTAGGGATCAGACCAAAGCACTCCTGTCCAAACGATGCTTCTCCCTTGGGCTTTCATGAGGAGGCTGTGGCAGCAAGAGTCCAAAGACAATGACAGATTGCTAAGGATATTCATGGTGGCAGCGGAGTCCAGCAGTGTGACTACTCTAATGGCAGTACTGGTCTGGGTGGCATCAACTTCCTTCACTGTCCAGCAATGGCATCTTAAGCAGCATTTCCTGGAGCTCCGGCCTGCCTGCGTTTTCTTCTTTGGATTTGCAAATCTGATTCTCAAACCTTTCTGACAGTTCTATACATTCTTCCAGTGAAGTCCCAAGGCCACGTAAGTAAAGGCAACTTAAATCGTTCCCGTGTTAGCTACTGTCCTCATTGGTGGGACTTAACACCCGACAGAAGCGACGTCGGGGCGGGGGCTTGTTTAGGCCCCCTGTCCACAAGGTTCTGTAACTTCCCAAAGCAATGCCACCAGCTGGGGACCAGGTGTTCACACACACACACACACACACACACACACACGAGCCTGTGGGGGGCATCTCATGCTATCGTACCTGCTGCTTGTGCCCTCTAATGGGTAGATAAGGTCGAAGGAGAAGGGAGTGCAAGCTCATTTTCGTGAACACACAGAAGGTGTTTGATAAAGTTCAAGATCATTCTGATAATGACCCTTTCGGAGTAGGAATAAATGGATATCACTTTAATGCAATAAATAATATATATCTCAAGCCCAAAATCAGCCCGAGCTTAATGGTGAGGTCCTGGGAGCATGGCCATTAAAGGCAGAAACAATGAATGCTTTTCTACTCTTTTTATTGTTACAAACAGAACTCTGGAAGGACAATTAGACAAGGGGAGGGTACAGATGGGCTCTAAGAAGAGGTGAGATTATTATCTCACGCACTGGTATGAATTCCTAAAAAACCAGAGTCAACTGAAAATGATGGAAAAGAACCCAAATTCACCAAAGATGGCTGTTTACATGTTGACAAACAGTACAGAAATGTCCAGTGTATAGTAGAAACAGAGAGGAACACATTCACATTGTGTGGGACCTATTAGGATGCTAGTGTCTGGGAGGAAAGTGCTGGCTGGGGCTGGCACTCAGGGTTGGGCTGAGGAGATGGTTCAGGAGGCAAAGCACTTGCTGTGCACGTTTGAAGATCAGAATTAAAATCTTCAGAGCCCACATAAATGCTGGGTGGGCATGACAGCCTGCTTCTAATTCCAATGCATGGAAGGTGGAGATGGGGGAATCTCGGAAGCAAGCTGGCTAGTTAGACTAGCCACATCTTGAGTTTTGGTTCAATTTAGAGATTCTACCTCAGTGAGCAAGGTGGAGAATGATTGAAGAGAGCACTCATCAGCCTCCACATGCATGAGCATGTGCAGTTGCACAGTGCAAATCCACATACGTGCAAAAATGTATACACACACCGACCGTGGTGGCACACGCCTTTAATCCCAGCACTCGGGAGGCAGAGGCAGGCGGATCTCTGTGAATTCGAGACCAGCCTGGTCTACAGAGTGAATTCCAGGATAGGCTCCAAAGCTACACAGAGAAACCCTGTCTTGAACCCCCCCCCAAAAAAAAATGTACACACACATGCACACCACATATTTACATATAATACAAATAAAAATAAGGAAAAGAAAAAAGGACCTTAGAGCATTGCACATGCTGGGCAAGTGCCGCACCATGAGCTGCATCCTCACTGTCCTCCTGAATGGTTTGGAAAAGACAAACTTCATTCCCGGATAAGTTAAAAACTGGGATGATGTGACTTCTTCCTAAATTAATCTATGTAACTTAGGCCCCAAAGGATAAAATTGATTTGAGAGGCTAAGCAAATTGCTAATACTAAGGGAGGATAGCCTAGCAAACATTTCAATATATTCTAAATCTCTATAACTTTGGAATATAGAATATAGATAGCATATAACACTTTTCCCCTAAGACACCAAAAGCAAAGAGAGTTTAAGTGAGATGAAAGTGGAGCTTTAAAGCAATGGGGAGAGTTATGTTATTTTCTTTTAAATGGTGCTGAGCCATGTGGAATAGAGGAAAAGTAAGATTTTGTCCTAGAATTTTTCTGTTGTTAGAACATTTGAGTTTGGGTAAATTACAAAGAAAAGAAATTTATTTTGTTTGTTTTGAAATAGGGTCTAACTCAGTCTGCCCTTGAACTTACTATGTAGTGAAGGATGACCTTGAACTTTTGATCCTACTGCCTCTACCTCCCCACTTTTGGGATTACAGGTGTGTACTGCTTCACATCCCTGGTTTAGGGGCTCTGGGGATGGAACCCAGGTCTTCATGGACTGAGCCACAGCCTCGGGGCTCTGCTGGAGCCTGGAAAGTTTGAGATATGTTTTGGGTCTCTGGCAGGGCTCTTCTGTTGCTTCAACCTGATACAGAAAGCAGAAGGGCAAGTGGGTTGTGGAAGAGAAGCCCAAGGAAGCTGGGAAATCCAAACTTGCTTCATTACAGCCTGCTGTCATGGTAACTAATCCAGTCTCACAAGAGCAAGCAGGAACTCACCTGAGAAAGTCCTCAATCCCTGTGTGGGCTTCATGTCTACAATCCAAACCCTTCCCATCATGTCCTGCCTCCCAAAAAGCCATGCTGAAACCCAACCTCAACATGAGTTTTGGAAAGTCAAAAGTAATTTAAATCATAGTAGACCCCTATTGCATTTTACACACACACACACACACACACACACACACACACACACACACACACACAC
>CABHPP010142865.1:8345-88083 GCA_902168425.1 Peromyscus attwateri
AAAGAAAGAAAGAAAGAAAGAAAGAAAGAAAGAAAGAAATCCCTGAGCACCAAGGAATATCTGAAGGCAGGATCTCTGGGTGATGAATAGATCACAAGGGTTTCATCCGCACATAGGAGAATGAGATGTGTCCTTTGATTGGTGACGATAGAGTGGATAGTGGATCCCCATCCTTTCCCATAGTATGAGATAATGGTGATTCAGAATGCAGTCCCTCACCAGTCAGTACATCATTCAGTGTCCTGATCTCAGCCTTCCCAACCACCAAAACTCTTCAGAAATAAAATTGTGACGCTTAAGAGCTACCATTTCCATTTTATTCTGTCACAGCCGCCTGAAAAGACCCATTTACCCCTCGTCCGTTTCATCTTTGTATGCTGTAGCCAGAGGAAGCTGATTTGTACATGCTGCCCACGGGTTGATTTGGGGGAGAGATTCAGTGAGAAAAGAGAGAGGCCAAAGCTGCTGTTTCCCTGGATAAGGGAGATAAAAGAACAAGAACGACTTAATGACAAAGGTTTGAAAGTTTCCATAAGTAAAGGAGCACTGAATCCTAGCTGTAACTACATTCATCCCTTGTCAGGTTTCTATAACAAAATATCCTGACAAAAACAACTGGACGAAGAAAAGGCTTCTTTTAACTCCCGTGTCCAATCGTCTCTGGTAGGGAACTCATGGTGACAGCTGGTCATTCTACATCCACCATGAGGAAGGAGAGATTGATGGATGCTAACGCAGAATTCCTCCAGTTTATTCCATTCGGGACACAGCCCATACATCGCAAGGCTCTGCCAACAGAAACTGAGGCTTCCCACCACAGTGAATCTAGATCATCCCTCACAGGAATGGCCAGCTTAATCCAGATTCTCCTCCCTGCTGTGTTTGCTTCTCCAAAGTGATTTGGATCCTGTCAGGGTGACAATCATTGCAAACCAGCAATCAAAGTAAATAATCACACAAGCTGAAGAAGTTTCTAGCTTCCTGTGATTGACAGAGGGCACTGTGAAAACTCTACTGAATTAGAACTTAGATGAAACCCAGGTTAAAACGATTTCTAATTATTCTATATACTTGGGGGTCCTGGAGAAAATATGCATTCAAATGATAGTTTAAAACTACTGTCTGAGTGTGATTTTTGTACAATTGAGACAAAATATGATTGTTCTAATTTTTTATCAATGATATTTTAATAACAATAAACATTCAAGCTGGATTTTTCTTAGTGAGTCCCTCATCATTTAGGACTATTCTAACAGAGTTTATATATGTATTCTGTGATTCAAAAATAAAAGATAAGTCACCCAGATTTCAAAATTGTTAAAAATGCATTTATGTAAAGAAATTCTCAAACACTGAAACTAGTCATCTCTGCATAGAACAACTTCTTTGCCAGTTTTATTTTCCTCAAATTCCTTTTCTCTTCCCAAATTACCAAGTTATTGGATTTTTGAGGCCTCTTTTTATGATATTTAAGGTAATTTAAAATTAAAAGAATGTGTAAAATGGTACAACATCAATTATTGGAAACAGTAAACTAATTCCAAATAATGAATAATTCATGTAGTTAAATCTAATTTTGAATCCAAAATGAAAACAAGGACTGTGGGAAAGTTACTTTTAGTATTATGTTTTTAATAAGACTTCCATGTCATGAAAAAGAATGTGTTTTCTTGGAGAAAAAAAAAAAACATATTATGTTTCCAAAAACTAGAGTGTTGTGGTAAGAAAATTCACATTTCAATGAAGCAAATCACTATCAATTCAAACAAAAATGTATTTAATCAACATTTAAATGTTAAACATAGGGTTCCTGGCCAATGATGTGGATGCTATGGCAAAGAGCTCCTTTCAAAAGGACTTCTCTCTGCTACATTAGGAACACAAAACTCCCACAGATTTGTTCACAAACTCATCATTTGTTCACAAACTCAAGAAGAACAGTGGGAAGGCTTTGTTTCTAGTTTCTATGAACCTAGAGAGTCACTGATAACATTTTGGGGACAAGTCATAGAAGCTCCTCAAGCTACCTTAGGGGGAAGACTAGGGAGAAAATTATTAAGAAAAATCAAAGACATCACTTGAATGATAAAGTACTAAAGATAACTAAGATTCAGTTTCTATGATTACCAGCAAGGGCTAGTGGCAGAGGGGTTGGAGTGATAATGGTCAAAACATACAAAAAAATGAAGATTTAGTTTCTCTAAGAAAACAAGAATCAATCTCTCTCTCTCTCTCTCTCTCTCTCTCTCTCTCTCTCTCTCTCTCTCTCTCTCTCTCTCCCCTCCTCCTTCTCCTTCCTCCTCCTCCTCATCCTCCTTCTCCACCTCCTCCTTCCTAATACCTTCTCTTGTCTAGACAAAATAGTTATACACAAATTCCTATGCTGTGGATATCTATATGTTGTGAATGTGTTGCTCTGATTGGTTAATAACTAAAGTGCTGATTAGCCAGTAGCCAGGCACAAAGTATAGGCGGGACAAAAAGAGAGGAGAATTCTGGAAACTGGAAGGCTGAGTCAGGAGACACTGCCAGCTGCCGCCGCCCATGAGAAGAAGTAAGATGTAAAGTACCAGTAAACCACAAGCCACGTGGCAACTTATAGATTAATAGAAATGGATTAATTTAAGATATAAGATCTAGCTAGCAAGAATTCTGCCACAGCCATACAGTTTATAAATAATCTAAGCCTCTGTGTGTTTACTTGGGTCCAAGCAGCCACAGGGCCACAGGAGCTGGGCAGGAGCAGGGTAACTTTTGCTACATTCCTAACTCATTCAATTGCTTCCAAATTGCAACTGGCATCTTGTTGCATCCTCTGATCAACTCTGAGAAAGGGCTGTGATTGAAGCAGGGTGAACCCGTAGCTCCAGTGTCCTGTCATCAGAATACATTGTAATTAATATAAGCATAGATGTGGAATAGAGATGCGTTGAGGGAAAACTCTAAAAATTCTAAGAATCAATACAAAGGAAATATGGGGTGTTTTTAAACTCCAAATATCTTAAAATTCATTTTAAAGCATGAACTTTCTGAAGAAAGATTTTTGCATTTAATCCACATAGTTCCTCCTCTTCTCCCACACCCCCCCCCCCCCCCCCGCACCTACCCCCATCTCATCCCCATCCCCTGCTCATAGAGAGTAAGGCCTCCCTTGGACTATGTTGGGGCCAGACCTAGCCCCTCCCTCCTGCATCAAGGCTGAGTAAGGCATCGCACCATAGGAAATGGGGTCTAAAAAGCTAGTTTGTGTACCGGGGTAAGTCCTGGTCCCATTTCAATGTAGTGCTCCCTTGCATGATAATGGCTGTTGAATACTGCTAATGAAGGCACTAGTGTGGCCACCCAGGAAGCACATCTGGGGCATCTTCAAAGCGGAAGCAGAAATAACATATGGCCTATCCATACTGCTTCTAGGATATATACCCGAGAGAACTGAAAACATATCTCCTTCCAAAAGTGTCATCACAGATGCTCAAAAAGCCTTGTCACCAGTACTCATAACCGTGAAAACACCTCAACATTTGTCCCAGGTCAAGTTTTACATATAAACCTCACTTCACTTTCTTATTGCATTTCCTTACCTCAGAATAGGAAGAGAATAGATTAATAGTGACAAAGTCCCTTTATAAATGTTATTCAAATGTCATAAATAATATTAGTACTAACAACTGCAATGATTAATAAAACAATTTACATCAATGATGATGTGTTATCCAAGAACCCTCTAAAAAGATATAACCTAGTGCTTAGTTATGAAATACATATTTTAAGGCATAATTTGAATTATTCTTTAAATTTTTTTATCAAAGAATGATAGTGTGGTTAGCAAGGAGATATCCATGATATTTATTTCCAACCATAAACCTATATCTGGGACTTATCCCAGGCCACTTTCTCAAGGTCTACATGTAATTCTGGGAACTGGAGAGAAAATGGAGGAAACATCACCACAGTGCACTTATTAAAAATAAATATTTTCATTTGGACTCAAGTTAATAGCCTTCTCAAGATTACCATATTTGTTTATGTACTGGTAATCTAAATCAATTGAGTAAGTTCAATTAATTTTCCCTGAAAATGTGTTCTGCATAATTGACTGGTGATACGCTATGCTAAACATTGTTTAATAAATGCAGTTACTTTTTCTATAAAGTGTATTTAGATGAATTACCAATAAACTATATTAATTCATAAAGTTTTCTTTAATTGTGTAGTGGAAGGTGTAGGTGTGAACATGGCACAGTGTACATTTGAAATCATAGAATAAGTTACCAGAGTCAATTTTCTACTTCCATCATGTGAGTTTCCAGAATTGAATTCAGTTCATCAGCTTGGCAGTGATCACCTTTGCCTACAGAATATTCTCAATAGTCCAAATAACTGTTACATTTTTACATACATTTTGAGGCAAATAAAATTTTTTATAATTATTTAAATATTGGAAAACTTGACTTATTGAGACTGGAAGCATTCATTCACAAATTACAAACGTTTGTGGTATTATTCTCCTCCCTGTAAAATACCAGGGAATTGAGATTCTGAGTTAAACAAAGTCCCTTTGCATAGTAGATCAGTAAAGGGTTGCCAATGTGTCATATCTTCACAGATTTTACTGAGTTACAAAGTATGAATTTACAAATTCTATGTATCAGGAATTCTTATAAAGGTATAGCCACAAACAATATAAAAGAATTCAATGATAAATGTCTATACAGGAGAAAAACCTGACCATAGAATGTTGTGGGTTTGGACTATTTAAATCTCAGCTCTTGGAGCTGGAACTCTAACTCAGTTGGTAGAGTTCTTGCCTAGCATGCACAAAGCCCAAGGTTTGGTCTTCACCAAGACATAAAGTAAATATGGTAGCACACTCCTATAACATTAAAACTCAGGGAGCAGAGGCAGGAAGCTCAGAAGTTCAAGGCTATCCTCAGTTACATTATGAATTCAAGGCCAGCCTGGAGTACATAAGACCTTATCTCAAAAAATAATCAAATCTTATGTCTTCAATTTTTTGGAACTTAAAATTTTTAAATAATTTTCAAAAACATTTTTAACTTTAGTAAACTAAAGAACAGGCTTAATAATGTCTTCCTTACAGGTTGTTGCAAGAAGATAAATGATGGATAGATTGATAGATAGTAGATAGTAGACAGATGGTACATAACACAGATAAAAGACAGATAGATGATAGATAGATAGATAGATAGATAGATAGATAGATAGATAGATAGATACATAGATACATAGATACATAGATACATAGATACATAGATAGATACATAGATAGATAGATACGATATAATAGATAGATGAATAGATAACATAATTTATTTTAGTACATAACAAAAACTATAAAAATGCCTTCTCTTGATAAGTTGGTTGCACAAAAGTTTGAGCTGTTTTGATAAGTCAGAAATTGTGTTGTAATTATAATTTAAATTCCTTTCTACAATCTAATTTTAATAGAATCATATGTTATTCATCCAAACTCTTTAACTCTCTCTAATAAACAAGTTTTGAGTCCCTTTCCAATTATAACTCTATTTTTAACATTTGTGTTTCTTATTGTTTTCTATATTAAGAGTCTTTTAAAATTTTCTTAGAATACAGTTTTATCACTTATAATATCACTATGCACCATTTCAACATCAAACATGTTTGTGTTCATTATAAATATGGTCTTAATTTTCTCTCATTTTCTTAAGTATAGTCTTGGTTGCATGTCCCAAACATCCCATGAGCCAATAGGATTTAGTGAAACGAAAGAAGCATGCTTGCTTTCTTGGGGTTTATAGTACAGTGTGGGATACAGATGTTAATCTCATGTGCTATAGAGAATTCTAGATACAAGGAGAATATATTAGTTACTGGGTTTTTTTTATGAAAACCAAACAATGTAACAGATAAAAGTGAAATTAGTAAAAAGTGTTTGTTCTGGTAATACTATTATTTAGAGAGGCAAGCTGATAATTAGAATAGGTGTTAGGAAGGACAGTAAAATTCTGAAATCTTAAAAAAAAATAGTTTGCAAAATAATTAACAACAAACAGTAAAGGACTTTGACTCAGTAGACATTTGCTCCCCAAACAAAATAATTACCACTCTATAGATTACTTATGGGCATCCCCATGGTAAGAACAGACTGACCTCCTTCCTGTTAGAAATCCGAAGCCCTCTTTTATTAATAGCTCCCAGAAGTTCCAGTGGACACCATCTTTATTTAACGGTGGGATTTACTTTATAACTCCATTCTTCAAACCTGTTTTTCCCACTGTGCTTGAGTTATTAGCCATCTCATTGTTCAAGACTCTCTAGAAATAATTGGTACTTTCTAAACCTTTATTTAAAACTAAAATTAATTTATTTTTACTTCCTCTAGACAGGAATGTTGCACCAATTTGCATCTCTTTTACTTCCTTAGGAGGCTTGTCTTTGGGTCACACCTTCATCTTTTGACCTTCCTCTTAATTATCACACCAATTTTTAATCTCACTTGGATTATTACTCTTTCAATGCTGCCTGTATTACTTTATCCATCCCTATGATCAAATACCTAAGTGAGCCAACTAAAAGGGAAAAAGACTAATTGGGGGTCACAGTTCTAAGATCTCATCCACTGTGGTGTGTATGAGTACTGCATGGCAGCTCATAACACAGTGGGCAGGAAGCAGAGAGAATACCTGCACCAGCTCTCATGTTCTCCCTTTTATTCTATCTGGTGCCTCAGCCTATGGGATGCTGCTACCCACATTCTGGGTAGATTTTCCTACCTTAACTGACCAGCTTTGGAAATCTGTTTGCAGATATACCTCATGTCATGATTTGCTAATCTGAAAGATCCCCACTCCAGTTAATTGACAAGCATCATTAACCATTACATTGCCCCTACAATAAAATCACTAAACCACAACTTTGATCATAACTCTTCTCCATTTCAATAAAAAATTATTTCCCAACCAATAATAAAGTTTAATATATTTCACTTTGCTTTAAAAATCCATATGCTGTTAATGTAAGCCTAGGAAGTGTAGCCATGAGATTGGATTCTCCAGAAGAGCTGCCAGCTAAAGTTGTGCTGGGATCAAGAAAAATGGGCCTTGGCGGTATGTGTTACTGGAGTTGTATCTATGCCAGTGGATGTCCACACAATCCAGAAGAGAATTTGACATTGCTGTTGCCGTTGTTGCTGTTATAGCAATGGCGCCCACCACTGCTACACTTTCTGGGATTACCATTTCATAATTGCTTACTACAGCTAGCACAATGGAGACCCTGGCAACAAAAGTAGCTACCACAGTTAGTTAATCTTTCATTCTATTGGGCATGATAAATTTAATTCAGTAGTTATATACATCTTGATTGGCTTTGAAAATTATAAATTTATAAACTCAAGTTCCAGTTGCTTTTGGGATACTATCTTACAAGGACACCAATGTACAGTATGGCTCGCTAAGGAAGGGAATGGCTCAGTTGCCTTTAGCCTACTGGCTATGGGTCAGATAGGACCTCTGTTGGTCTTTTCTGTATGGAACACACAGATTGCAAGCCCAGTGCCACTTTGAGATCTTTGGCAGCAATTAACTATGCAGCTCATACATGATTGAGCCTGTATGATAATGAGTATTCAGAGATGGGTAATGTCTGGGGGGCACTCACCAACCTAAGACAGAGCACCTGTGTGGCCTGGGCAGGTGTCTCCATGATGGGTAAGGTGACCTGCTGATGTCCCACACAACCCAAGTCAGAAGGTCATTTTTTAATAAAAGGGGGACCTGTAGGGTCCTGGCCCCCGTTTTGGGTAACTGTTGCCTTGCTTGCGGACCTTGACCTTGATATCCTCCCTATGCTAATTCCCTGCCAGGTTCCACCCTCCTGAATGCTTAAGGGAAGTTCCTTGTGTGTGTATCCTGAATAATGGGCGTTAACAGATTAGAAGCAAGATTATAAAACATCAGTAGCGAACTTCTGCCCTCCGGGGTCCTCCCATTGTGCTGTAAGCCTGTATTTAAGACCTCTCCCCCTCCCCCCCTTCAATAAATGACATTCGGCATTTAAAATTTTATATACATATATATATGTGTATATATATATATATATATATATATATAATTGAATGAATACTGCGAATGTAATCTATGAATACCACAAATGTGATTAATATCATGAGTGTAATTAATGAATATCATGAGTGTAATTTAAAAAATAAATAAATAAATAAATAAATAAATAAATAAATAAAATTTAAAAAAATCCATACGCTGGTCCAGAGATATAGTTAAGCTTCAGAGTTCTTCTCTAGTATACACAAGAACCTAGGTTTAATTTCTAGCAAAACAATAGAGAGAAAAGAAAAAAGAACAAACAAAAAGCACAGGCAACATATTTGTTTTAAAAATTTTTTTTCTGGAATGTTTACTGTGGTAGCTTGAATAAGAATGGCCTCCATAGGCTCGTATGTTTGAATGCTTGGTCCCCAGTTGATATACTGTTTAGGAAGAATTAGGAGGTCCTTGCTGAAGTTGATGTGTGAATGAGGGGTGGGCTTTAAGGTTCAAAAGCCCACTCTAGGCCTAGTCCCCTCACACCCCTGCCTGCTGCCTGTGGATCAGAATGTAAAGCTCTCAGACACTGCTCCAGGGCTATGCCTGTCACTTCCTGCCACGATTATCGATGATCGTAGACTAACCCTCTAAAACTCTCAGCAAGCCCCCAATTAAGACAGCAAATAGCATCAAATTAGAAGCCTCAAGGCAAAGAAAAGGGCATTACACTTTTGAGTACACAGAACACGACGGCTCATTGTGTTATTCGTAGCATTTTGGAAAGATAAATAATCATGAGAGGTTCAATGTGTGTTCATAATTTTTAACCTCCTGTTGATAATACCCACTGGAGTTTTGAGTATATGTCGAGTGACCATGAAATCCTCTGTTGGCTGTAGCCAGCTCTGGCCTCTGATGTTTTGAAGTTCATATAACTAAGACACTGCACGATGGGCTGAGCTTTTTCCCTAGCGGTGGCCCTGAAGACGCTGACGTCACCGTCTACATTTTCTTCATCT
Organism: Peromyscus attwateri; assembly: GCA_902168425.1. NCBI lineage: Eukaryota > Metazoa > Chordata > Mammalia > Rodentia > Cricetidae > Peromyscus > Peromyscus attwateri. The sequence goes on from CABHPP010142865.1 coordinate 17,410, forward strand.
GCGCCTCTCTTTTGAGCACCTTTGCTGGTTCCACCAAACTCTGTTTCAGCTCTATTAGATTGTTTCACTGAAACTGCTACAAGTTTTAAGTATTTCAAGTACTGGTTATTTTCTTCCGTCTCCTTTATCCGATTGCAAATTCCATGAGGGCAGAGTCCATATATTTGTAGATTAACCATCTAGGTCAATATCTAGCATACAGTAGTATCTATAAAAATATTTGCTGAATAATGCAAGACAAAGACAATGAAATGAACATGCAAGATGCCATATAAATGAGGGTTTCCATGTCAACTACTTGCATGGCTTCTGTTTTGCAGTTTACAAATTAAAAATTCCAACATATAAACCAGAGGAGTCAAACTATAATAGTCATTTTAACAAAAGGTAATAACAGCTTGTGGCAATATTTACTTTGATCTAAGTATTCAATATTTGTCCAATCCTTTCTACAGGTGTAGGGGAAAGCAACTCATATTATGTGTGTTTTATGCATAAAGAAACTGAGGAGAGAGCTCATCTTTTGCTAATCATCCCCATAGTTAAAGCCAAAACCCCCAATGTGTGAGGAGAGACATTATGTGACTTTCAGAGTCTTCATGCCAAACCACAATTTACTCTAAAATTATACCAAAAAAAAAAAAAAAACCTTCTATGGCTAGGCATCTTCCCTAGTATCTTAAAAGTTGGATTTGAACACACACAGCACAGGTTCACCCTCAGAACTCTAAATGCAGGATCTAAGAAAGTGAGCTACTTCCTAGTACTGAGTAACACAAAGGCTCCACTGGGTTTGAGTGTGAGCATGTATTTCCTCCTGATTTAAGTTGTGAAGCTTGGTCTGTTTTAGGGGCCTCTGACAGTGGGATAAGCATCTATCCCTGGTGCATGAATTGGCTTTTTTTTTTTAACCCATTGCCTATGGTGGGACAACTTGCACAGCCTTGATGCAGGGGAGGGGGGGAGCTTGGACCTGCCTCAACTGAATGTCCTGGGCTTTGCTGACTCCCCATGGGAGGATATACCTTTTTGGAGGAAGGGAAGGGGGTTGGGCTGGGGGGGGAAGGCTGGTGGGGAGTGGGAAGATGGGTGAGGGGGGATCTGTGGTTGATATGTAAAACAAATAAAAAATTTCTTAATGTGGGGTGGGGTGGGGTGGGAGAGTTCCTGGGACTGTCATTGACAATAAGGAATGGGGAACAAACAGCTTTGCATTTAGGGTGGTCAGTAGTTCTGTTTTTTATGTTTATTTCTTTTGTTTTGTTTTGTTTTTTGAGATGTATGTTACAATCCAATGAATATTGTAAAATTGTAAAAATAAAAATCGAGCATCTAGGTAGATAAAGCTGTATTTTATTTTTTTATTAAGAAATTTTTTTCATTTTACATGCCAACCACAGATCCCTCTCTTCCCTTCTCCCAACCTCCAGCCTCCCGCTCTCAACCCACCCCCCCATTCCCTCCTCTGACAAGGCAAGGCCTCCCATGGGGAGTCAGCAGAGCCTGGTACATTCAATTGAGGCAGGTCCAAGCCCCTCCCCCTGCAACAAGGCTGTGCAAGTTGTCCCACCATAGGTAGTAGACTCCAAAAAGCCAGTTCATGCACCAGGGCTAGATCCTGATCCTACTTCCATGGGGCCCCTTAAGCAGATCAGGCTACACAACTGTCTCACTTATGCAGAGGGCCTCGTCCAGTCCCATGCAGGCTCCACAGCTGTTGGTCTAAAGTTCATGAGTTCCTTAGTTTGGTTTGGTTGTCTCTATAGGTTTCCCCATCATGATCTTGATGCCCTTTGCTCATAGAATCCGTCTTCTCTCTCTTTGACTGGACTCCTGGAGCTTGGCTTGTTGCTTGGTTGTGGACCTCTGTGGGAGAGCAATGAAAGAGATACCATGATAGAGGGAGACATGGAGATAGGGAGAAACCAGGTGCTTGAGATGTTCCCAGGAATCCATAAGGATGACCCCAGCTTAGCCTACTAGCAATAGTGGAGAGGGTACCTGAACTGGCTTACCCCAGTAATCAGATCGGTGAATACTCTGTCACCATAGAGTCTTCATCCAGTTACTCATGGAAGCAAAGGCCATACTTTCAAAAGGACTCTGGCTAATGACAAATCTGAGCATTGTTGGGATAAATCTCCCACAGTCCCCACCACTTTGTGATAAAGGCATCCATCTCAGCCAACAGCTGAGTAAAAGAGGCTCTGGGGAAAGCCAGAAGTAAGTAGGTAAGGCTAGCCTTTGGAAAAAAAAATCGAATTCTAGATGCTCTACTCTTAGCCTTCAAGAACAGAAAAGAAAGATTAAAAGAGTTTAAAGTGATCACACAGGCCAAATACTTCAGCCTTCTAAGTTGTCTAAACAATAAAACGTCCAAGCTGAAGATTCTTCCCGGGTACCCGATGACGCCTGCCCTAGCTCACACTTACACTCAAGTCATTTGTAAGTGCCACTGCATTCTTTCCTGGGCTTGGTGGAGATTGAACTCTTGCCTTCATTCTTGCAATCAACATAATCTTAATGAAATCCCTCCTGCAGACTTGAATCTCCTTGCCATCTGGGACTGACGAGCAGCGCAGAGACTTTTAACTTAATTGGGGTGCAGGCCTCTTGCTTGGCCCCACTGCTGCTTGGCAGCCCCGTCCTGTTGCTGCAGTTTGCGCTGAGCTTCCCCCACCCCTGCAGACTGCAGTCAGCAAAATGAGACATCGGAAGAAGTGCTGATGCCTGAAGTACTGCAGCCCAAACCACTTAATTAATATACAGGTTTAATGCACTTGGTGATTAAAATTTAATTCTTTCAAGACATACAATAGAAACAACTCCTCTTGCAAGCATTTAATCCATTGCTGCTAAGAAGGAAGCCGAGCAGGGAATTGAAATGGGGCTCTTCCCCCTTTTTAAGCGTTCATCACACCAGGGATCAGTGAAACGATAGCACGTGCTTAGCCTTGCTTGGTGGAGCACTGTTCTGGCTAAGATTTCTCTTTTATGGAGACACTTTGTTCTTTTCATTGTGTCACAGAAAACCTGCCCGTGCAAATGTATTCCTCTTCATGTATGAACGGGGCAATACCAACAAGGCCACAAAATTTTAAAATACTCCCTACACAAATAAGAAATAGAGTCTGTGAGACGTGGATGTGTATAGGTGTAGGCATACATAAACAAAAAAAATTAAAATGAAATTTACTAAGAATTTTGAGGAAAAGAGGCTATGTGTAGGCGTGTACCTGCACACACACACACAAAATAAAATTTAGTAAGAATTTTAAGGCAAAGAGAATTCGTTAGCAAATGTACTATGTTCAAAACCACTGTATATTCCAGGACATTTGTAAAATGACTTGCTGTGGGATGTTCTGTATGCTGTGAATGTGTTGCTCTGATTGGTTGATAAATAAAAGGCTGATTGGCCAGTAGCCAGGCAGGAAGTATAGGCGGGATAAACAGACAAAGAGAATTCTGGGAAGTGGAAGGCTGAGTCAGTAGACGGCAGCCTGCTGTCCAGAGAGTAGCATGTAAGGGCACACAGGTAAAGCCACAGAACACGTGGCAACATAGAGATTAACAGAAATGGGCCAAGTTTAAATGTAAGAGCTAGTCAGTGGCAGGCCTGAGCTAATGGCTGAGCAGTTTTAACTAATATAAGCTTCTGGGTGATAATTTTATAAGAGGCTGTGGGGCCCGTGGGGCTGGGTAGGGCCAGAGAAAACTTCATCTACAATGACTGGCTTTTCAGTTAAGTACATCTGCCTTCAAGACTAGACTTGTCACTAACTGTGTGAGACAAAGAGAGCCCTTTATCTCTCCACACATTCCTATCTCATCTGTAACTTGAAGAAGATATCACCTTCTTTCTCCTTGGAGTATTGAAATAATTAAATGAGATATACAAACAGCATACTTACATAGAAACATACTTTCCTCAAATTATTCTTGTATCATGATAGATTGGCACAAACTTGGTGGCTTAAAAGAACATTTCTTTCTGGAAATTGAATCCATGGCCTTGAAATAGTAGGCAACCACCCTACCACTGAAATAAATCCCTGGCCTTCCCCCCCCCCCTTTTCTTTTCTTTTTTGAGACTAATTATCTAGGCTGGCCTTGAACTCTCACTCAACCTGCCTCAGCCTGCTGAGTAGCTGAGATTATAGCATTGCTACCACACAAAGCTTTTTATGTATTCTAGATCCTTCTTTCCACAATCTAATGAGGGTCTCAGTAAATCAAAATCAAGATGTCCGCAGAGATATGTTCCTTTCTGAAGACTCTAGAAAAGACTCCCTTTTCTCTCCCACTCTGTGTTCCAGAGAAGATCATTTCCCTGGTTCATGATAGACATTATCTGCATTCAAAGCCAGCAGTACCCAGGAATCAAACTGGACCAAGTCCTCCTGGTGCTGGTAGCTACCACTTATTAGGGTCACAGCTGGAATGTTGCTGAGCATGTGAAGATTTACAGGACTAGTCTGGGTCACTCTGAGGATGAGAAAGTAGGCATGGGGTGGGGGTATGCTGTTTTTCATGGTTCTTAACATAAAGCTTAAATTACCATCTTAATTTAAAATCTGTTATTATTGTTTTTAACTTTCATACACATTGAACAAATACCACAGACCGTCTACCCTCCCACTAATCCCCCTTTCTCCTCATTTCTACCTCTATGTCATACACACACACAGAGTTTTATGTATCTATGTAAATTCTAAGAACCACAAACAGGAGAAAACATATATTTGCCTTCTGACACTGCCTTAATTCACTTAATGTGATTATCTCCAGTTGCATTCATTTTCCTCCAAACCATGTGACTCTATTCTCCTTTAAGACATAGGGTGGGGAGAGTTCCACATTTTTCTCTATCTATTCCTCTGCTGTTGTACTCCTAGGTTGGTTCTGTAACTTAGCTATAATGAATAGCACTGCAGTAAGCATTGGTGTGTTAGAATTTGGGCAATCAAGTCATGGTTCCATATAGACAATCCACTCTAGTAATATTTGAAACTAAATGTTTCAGTACAGCTTCTTTTCAAAACTGACCTCTCAAGGCATGGTGGTGTATGCCTATAATCCCAACACTTGAGAGGCCCCAGCAGGAGGATTGCTACAAGTTAGAGGCCAACCTGGGATATGTAGTGAGTTCTAAATCAGCCTGGGCTACTGTATAAAATCCTTTTCTGGATATCAATAAATAAAACCAATCTCAAAATAGAATAAAACTTTTTGATAAATAGAAGTGAAAGACAACTAACTAATGTCCACACTACTAACATTTCCACTCTCAAATACCAGTTAACTTACTTCCAATAATTTGTGTTTAAATATATGCTAAGATTTTTCTTTCCTTACAGAGGTGCCATTATATCTCATGCAAATTCCTTATTATGAGAGGGAGGTTTCCCTCTGTCCTGTGCATTGCAATTTATGTACCAGCTTTGATGACCTGTCCCCCTTCAAATGCCAGCAACACCTTCTCTCTCTCAATTATGACAAATAAATGTGTCTTCAGATATTGCCAAATGTCTCTGAGGGTCAAACTGCCTTCAGCTGAGAAATAGTGCTCTGAATTAAAATATATAAACTGTCTAGTTAATGGATGCATACTTGAAGAATAGCATTAAAAGAAAACAAAAACTGGGACCCACTACCAAACTGTTCATGAAACAATGAATCTGTGATTGAAATACGCAATATTCTGCTTACATGCATGCCCAATACAGTAATAAACTGAAGAGAAAATACACATTCTGAAGTTTTTATTTGTCTGATATATTTGTTTTCCCAGAAATGTCATTTTATCAGCAGTTCCTCCTGGATGAAGAAGTGATGTGAACAGAATACAGAGAGAATGCAGGAGCAGCATGCATGGGAGTCTGTGTTCTAATTTCTGCCTTTTATCTGTAAACTCAGTGTCAATAAGGTTTTTATAGAGAGTTCCATCCATCATGCTTTTCAATTGCTTTTCATTGCTTTTCAAACACTGGAATTCTTAAAACTTGAGGTTCTATAAAGAAACTCTGAGTGACTGACTATATTCAAGATTGAGAAGAAGAAAATAATCTCCACAAAGCCTTTTGTGCAACAGGCACAGAATGCTTCCTTCTTTCATAGACTCAAATAATTCACCTTCGTGTTCACTCCCAACACTCAACAAAGCTTATGTCTAGTATTTCTATAAGTTTTACTAATGATGAACACCTGAATTTGTGGACAAAAAAAATCCTCTTGTAATCTTCTCTGGTTGAAATTAATCATTAAATAAAGCATACTATAAAACTGCATTAGAGTTTTCAATTGCCCAACTTCACATTGGCTTTCAAAAAATTTTTGAAACAGATTTATTTTCAGATTTCTAATCTATTATATGAGAAAATAATTACGTGCACTTGTTGCAATAATATTTAAAATGGAAAAACAAGAAATTTAGAATTAATAAACAATTGTCTTAACCTATCCCTAAATTTTATATATAAAACATATATATGGACTGTGACTATTTTATAAATATTAAATTGAATAAAGTAAAATAATCTACTACAAAACTTAACTAGAGAGTCTGAACATGCAGCCTCCAGCAGTAGATCTGGCCAATATAATGCACAGCTATAAAAGGCCTCTGCACACGTTGGACAGTCTCCAGTAATTACTGCAGAAGATGAGACAGTTTGGAATATGGCATTTTTTATTTGCATGTTATGGCCCAAATGAGAACATCTGCCTAAAGGCATTATGGGCATGCCATCTGCTCTTTGGCTAACTCAACTTCCCTGAATAATGAGAGATAAACTCTTCTTGGAAAAAATATATAGAATTTTAAACAAAATATATCTATCATGTCAGGGGCAATTTTAATAATAAATTATCACTTTTAAAATCTTGTTCTTATCACAAATACTAAAAGATGCAATTTCATCTCCTATTTGACCACCAATAAATATTTCTTTCTGATAGTCCCCAAATGTACAGTGGCAGGCAAGTAAGACACACTGCAGGGAAAAAGGTACTCTCAAACAGATAATAAATAGGCATACTACTATAAGCAGCAGGGCAAGCTGTGCTTCTAAAGATAGCCATACAATCTTTTCCATGTCACACAGCCATGATTCTTCAACACATCCCAATGCTTCTCCAAGTGAGAGGCAGGGCCTGTGCCACGTTCCCTTTGAATGTGAGCAGTATTTGTTGTTGCTGACACCCAGCTTTAATTCATGCCGGGCAGATATGTGACTAGCCTTAGTGAAAAGAGTGATGATGGTAGTTGCACATGATACCCATGATGCTCTGTCTTCTCTGCTTCATTCCTTGCTCCTACACCTTCAACTTCCATGCAAGCCACTGTACTAGGAAGAAAGCCAAGTCACTTAGAGAAGCCAAAGGTCTGTTCATTTGATGGCAGTTCTAGACTTGGCGTAGCTCCAGTTCAGATGTGGCAGTCTTACAGTGACTATAAATCAGGAAACACTAGACCCCAGACATCCTTCCCAATTGCTAAATACTATGTGGTTTTGTATGCATATGTGTGTTTGTTTATCTGTGATTGCTCATATGTGTGTAGGTTGTGAATGCATATTTATATGGAGGTCAAAGGTCAGACTAGGGTCTCATTCTTCAGGAGTCATCCACTTGGTTTTTGAAACAGGACCTCTCAGGTGGCCTGGAATTCACAAATTCTGCTAGGTGAGTTAGTCAGTGGTTCCTTCCTGGGGATCCTCTTGTCTCAGCCTCCCCAGTTCTGGGTTGTAAGTGTATGCTGCCACATGAAGTATTTTCTGTGGATTCTGGTGGTCAAACTCAGCTCTTCATGCATGTGGGGCAAGTATTTTACCAAGAGCTATCTTTCCAGACCTCAGTGTTAAACCTCTTTCACCTAAGTACCCCTGATATTTTAGAACAAAGTCCAGTCATTCCCCTCTTCAGAAATTCCTGACTCACAAAAGCCATGAGCACATTCAATTTATTCAGCCAATTTGGGGTAGATTTGTTTCATGACAATAGTCATTAGAGCAAATGGACAAGCCATAAGGAAACATACTTCAATATTATATTTATGGGGAACTTAACAAGAACGGCAAACCGTGGCTGTAATGAACTTAATTGGTATTACATAATCCGGAAAGTAGAGTTGAAAACCAGGTCTTTACAGATTTTGCTTTGCCAATGCATTAGGTGATTTTCTTACTTTACTAAAGTTGTTTTTTAATAAACAATCAAACTAGAGAATTCTGAAGTTTGGGCAAATGTCAGTTTGATTAAAAAAAAATCTTTTCTTTTTTGAAGATTAATTGGGGCTGAGGAGATGACTCAAATAGATGAAGAACTTGATGTCCTCTTGTGAGGCTGCCCAAATGTGAGGACCAAATCTCAGATCTCCAGAAGCCACTTAAGTGACAGAAGAGTGTGGTGGTAGACTTGGAATCCCATCAGAGATAAAATGTGCTTTGGCAAGCTATTCAGCTTGAGTAGCCAGATCATCAAGCTGTAGTTTCAGTAAGAGATCCTACATCAAAAAAGCAAAGAGTGATCCAGTGATTGAGAAAGACACTTAATTTCAACTTCAGACCTCCACACATAGGTACAATCACACACACACAAAGAGAGAGAGTAACCTACATACTGTCCACTCATAAACACACACATATGATAACATGCACACTCTACACACATAAACACATACAAAAACCATACAGAACACTAACTGAGGATGAGGTGTGTTTTGTAATGTCTTTGCCCATCCAATACAACACTCTTCTCAGCTTTCCTAGCAAGACTAATGTTACTGTACTTTCTCTCCCAGTGTTTGAGTGTCTAACACCACAGAAAGCTGAGCAGCATGGCTATGGCCCTGCAATCTACTGTAAGAGTGCTCTATGCCCACAGAGCCTTTAAATTCATTGCTTCCAGGATTTCCTTTTAGTAGACTGATGACCTTGAGGCTTTACAGCTACTTACTATAAGAGGTCTTGTCTGTATTAATTAGATGTTTATGCTGGCCTTGGAAAGAACTAGAAGTGAATCAGTATCTTCCATGCAACACTGAGTACTGAAGCCTAAAGGCTACCTTTGAAAGAAAATTTTCAGTGAAGATCATAGTTTCCATAGCTGTCTTTCTTGTGCCGATAAACTCTATGAGACCCCTGCTCTAGTTGAAGAACCATGTAAGGAACATGACTTTCCTAAACTCAGTTGCCTTATTGTTATACCTCATGATTTCCTGAAAACTCTCTAGGCTCTTCCCTTTTGTTTTGCCTTTTTCAAATTATTAGTGGAAGATATTTTAAGGTTACTATCCTTGATGTGTTGGTGGGCAACCATGCAGTCCCTCATGAATCATGTTTCGTAGTACAAGAAGCTAAGCAAGAGCAATCCCCCTCCCTCCCTCCGCCCCTTCATTCACTTCTTTCTTGCTCCCTTCCTCTTTCTTTCTTTCTTTCCTTCTTTCCCTCTTTCCTTGTGTCCACAGAAACATAAGTTCCACATTTTGCTGTGATGTTGGGCTTACAAGGAAGGGCAGATTATCCCCAAGGAGCTCAAGAGGCATAGCCAACCTTGGGGAACCATGACTGAGTAAGGTTGACTTATTAGCCTGTTTCCCGATTTAAAAATGGTAAGTATTGTTACTGGGGTTGTTTTTTTGTTTTTGTTTTTTTTTGTTTGTTTGTTTTTTTGTTTTTTGCCTTCCCATTTTTAACCAGGAGAGCTCCAGTGGAGGGGCTGGGATACCAACCCAGCCACAAACCCTTCAACCTATAATTTTTCCAGCCTATAAATTTTGCTAAGGTAAACATGGCACAGAAATTGTGGGAGTGAGCAACTAATGACTGGCACAGCTAGAGGCCCATCCCCTCAGAGGAAGCTCACCCCTGGGGGCCAGGACCCAGAGCTGGGATACCCCAAAGACCGAGTGTTATGATATATCACACGGGGGAACCCAATGGGTATCCCACGCATGCAGGGAAATACGGCAGACATGCTGTGGCAGATATGGCAGTGGGACAGACATGTCATATAGGCATGGCAGCAGTGGTAGTGGGTAGACATTCACAACCCAGATGCTGCATCCATGCAGAAATGGTTTATTGTAATAGAGAGATTTAGAGAAGATAGGAAAGAGGGAGAAAAGAGAGGGAAAGAGAGAGGAAGGGGGGTCGAGAGGTTCACACCTCATGGAAGGAAAAGCAGAAGAGAGAGGAAGGGGAGGGGCCTTTCCCCAAAATGAGCTTTTTATGTCAGGATGCAGGGTGGCACCAAGCGGGGTGGTCAGAGTATTAACATTGGTTTCCAAGGGGCAGGTCAGAATATTAACACCTAAATAGAACTAAGTACAACTGGCAAAAAAAAAAAAGTCAGTGAAATGATTCCTAATAATATTCTGCTATACTCATAGACTGGTGCCTAGCCCAATTGTTACTGTTACTTTAATTCTCCAACTAAACTTTCATTCTGTCTGGTACTAAGTACCAAATTCTGATGGAAAAGAAAGATATATGTAATCATGTCTGTGGCTAAAAGAACAAATTAATAGCAGACTGACTTCTATGATACAAGATAATTCACAGAGCAAAGTTGCTAGAAGACTGTCTCAATTCCTTCATTACACAATGCTCGTTCAAATTTCTCCTTCATATGACATCCAGCTCTGCCCTATGTGGACTGTGAGCCTGCACACCATTCCAATCTCGGACCACTTCTCCTGCCTTTGCTAAGTCAGTGTCTATGTACCTTCTTAGGCTATCATATATCAATGACTTTTCCCCCACTAAATTCAACCCTTAGACAAACTGAACACATAATTCTTACTTTTATATCATCTATACTTGTAGCAAAACTATTTTTTCTGGACTTTACATGGCCATCACTGCCATGCTCATCACTGTCATGACTGAAACTGTCATAGACTTTTGTTATAGTCATTGCTATCTTGAAGTAGAGAGTCATCCACAAAGGACCCTTGAGTTATCAAGACTATAAAATCCACTTGTGGAACTAGTGGGGGATCATGTGGTTCATGAGGCCCTAGGCAGATTCCCCACAAGATCTTCTTGAGGCTGTTTTCCCTCACCAGGATGCTAATCACTACTGTATAACATGCAAACAATAAGCTAGAATGGATCTTCTCAGTGGTATAGATTTCCATAAGTTATCTAAAAGACTTCCTGGTGGTGTACCTGTCTATGAGTTACCTATGTTCTTGTAAGTAATCCCAGTAAAATTCCTATTTCACCAAGCTGGGTTTGAAAGGAAATATTTCTTTAGTCTTCTGGTGCTCTATCTGGGGTGAATATTTGTTTTTTTATGTGTCCTCGAAAAATTATCCAACAATATTTGAAAAAGAACATTAAACATAAAAGGCATACTATAAATGTTTATTAATTTTTAGGTATAAATACTGTAGTATGCACAATTATACAAATACCTATCCTTCTGGTCTCTTGTCCCTTACTCAATCAAACACTAATGTAAGTAGCTCTGTGTAGGGCATTGGGAGATAGAGCTAAGATTACTTATCGGCTAACCTTGTTGAGGAAGACTAATATTTCCTTTATGCTTTTAGGTCAACCTCTTAGGACTTATGAATTAAACTAACTCAGAACAGAAGAATAAAAACTCACAATTTAATTAATATTTATGTGAGTGATAAACTGTGAAGTTACTAGGACATAAAAATTTGTACTAAGAGAACATGAAGAGTATTTTAGTAAAGTCACAGAAGTGCAGATGCATTTGTTGAATTTAAATTTCCTTCCACTCAAAATTGTCCTTATGCTAAAGTGGCAGTCTGATCACCTTCACTTTAAAGTAGAGATATTATCTTGCAAACAATCTGAAGCACAAGAATGACTCGATTTGTCACTCTGTTTTGAAAATGAAAAAAGAGAGAGAGAAAGAATGTGTCTAGAAACGACAAAATACCTTAGGTCAACATACAATAAGGAGGTGGGGCTGTCACTCATGTAGTCCCATAGAACATTAATCTGACAAAATTACAAATTAACTGAGAGGTAGAATAATGGCTAGGACTTTGAGAAATAATCAGGGCTTGTGATAAATTGATTTCAGTTCTATAGAACACATAATCCAGCACCAGCTGAGCCAAACTCTATCTAGATTTCTCTTACTGAACTGATAAAAGAATAAACATGTTTTTAAAAGCAATTTCTTTCTTGATTTGCTACATAAGCGATAGAAAATATATACAGAAGATGTTAGCTTGTGCAGTAATTAACCAGCTATAAGTAGGCTGTTATGTTCAAGAAAACACTTAACAAGACAAACATGGACAACACTAAAGACTGCCAAGACTGGAACGACCCCAGACTTGTAGGAACTGATCTAAAATTGATCTTGAAGCCTCCTTCTGAGGACTAGCTCTCATAATATCCTAATAAACTAAAGAAGAGTTCATGAATTGTAAAGGGATCCAAGGGGGCATGGTAGGATTTAGAGAGGGGTGAATGATTAAAATAAACACTCACATATGATGTTCTCAAAAATAAAATCTTTAAAACAACTTAAGGGACATCAGAAAGTTCTTTCAGCTTCTTTCAACAATTTAAGAATACAATGACATCTTTAGTCTATAATCCAAAGAGGGCTGGAGTGAATACAGGAGTATCCAGTCCAAGCCAGTCTGCTCTACATGAAAACTTGTCTCAAAAACAAAACCTAACAACAAAAATAGGAATGGAAATAAAAGCAAGGACAAAACAAAGAGAAAAGGAATTTCTATTGTTTCTGCCATTCAACACGCTGCACTTAGGCATTACTTCATGTCAGTAAGCAAGCTGGCTAGCTTGTCTATCAAAACAACAGCTTAAATAATTGACAACCATTCGGTGACATAAATCGGCATGAGATAGGCACAAGGCTCCTCTGAGAGCATCATATTATGGGATATGTGAAATGAGTTGGTGCCCTCATTGTGATACGACTGCTATGTAAAAGTGTGAGCACCCCAGTGTTTACTTAAATTATGTAGCTGATTGAAAGACTACACCGTCCATGTTTACTAAAACCAAGGGTAGAGATTTGTGGGGATGAACCTCTGCTACCTTTTTGAAAACTCTCATAATTATGTGAGATATGATTCTAAGGATTCTATAACACTTATGTGGCTGAATAGCTGTTCTAATACATGTGCCTTTCCAAACCATTCCTTCCTCTGGTGGAGAAATGGCTTTCAGGCCTCGGAGATATGCATATGCAGATGGTCTTTTCAATGTGAGCCCCTTTCATTTTGAGATCAGCCAGGCCCACCAATTATATCCAGATGGAGGAACCATGCAAGAAGACAACAGTTCATCTCAGAAGGACAGTTTCCCCTTTCTGGTTTTCCCTCCAAATGTCATTAAAGCTGAATCCCAAACCTGACTCTGGTGGTTGTTTGGCTTTAATAAATCAGGAACAAATTAAACAGGACAGAAAAAAAAAATGCAAGCAGAATGTTCAGCAAAGAAAAATAGATTTGCTAATTACGAAACAGGGAGACCAAAGAGTTTGCTTTCACAGACATCAGTAGCTTTAACCTGTGAAAACTGAGAGGAAAAGGAGCCTCCGAATAAACTTTTACCCAATAGAGCCAACACTTTCCATTTATTATTACTATCATTGAGTTGTTGTGATTAGCATTTGTGTGTGTGTGCCTGTGTATGTGAGTGTGTATGTAAGTGTGAGAGTGTGTGTGAGTATGTGTATGTGTGTGAGATTGTGTGTGAGATGTGTGTGTGTGTGTGTGTGTGTGTGTGTGTGTGTGTGTATGTGTGTATAAGCCACAAGTCAACTTTGGGTATGTTCTATTGTTCCCCACCTCAGTTTTTGTATTGATTAATTTTGTTCTTTGACAATTTCATACATGTATATAATGTATTTCTATCACTCTCACCCCACACCAACTTGCATCTCCATCACCCACACCTCATCCTTACCAGTCCTTTCCCAAACTCAAGACTTTTGTTGTTGCTTTGTTTTGTGACCCATTTAGTTTAACCATGGGCATCTGTTTGACCATTGTCTTTGAACTGTCCACTGGAGCCTTGTGGGCTCACCAGCTGTTACAAAACTGAAGGCCATGACTCTCTCTCTCCCTCAATCTTTTAAGTAGCCAATAGTTCACTTAGTGGATGGCCCCCTTAGCCCCTCCTCCACCCATGTTGTGCAGACGGACTGTAGGTGTACAGCTACTGTGAGTTCATGATCTCAATGACAATGCCCTGCCCTGAAGATGGCAGTTCTCAGTCCTACCACCCAGCTCTTAGACTCTGCCCCTTTTTCCCCCCAATGTTCCCTAGACCTGGGAGATGATGTCAATGTCTTCTTTAAGGCTAATCACTCATCTGCCACTTAGTCTAAGCGTTTTTTGCAAACTTGAGTCTCGGCTTTTACCACTGTTATTGGCAAGAGATGCTTCTCTGATGAATACTGAGAGTGCAGTAGTTACGCTGGGCTACATATTTATATATATAACCTAAACTAGGATCTACAAAGAAAAGAGAAATGTGCTGTTTGTCTTTCCGAGTCTTGGTTATCTCTGTATAATTCTTTCTAGTTCCATTTATTTACCTGCAAATTTCATGATACGTAAAAAAGTACTATGGGGTCGGATAGAAATAGCTCAAGAGAGGGGAATAGTAGGGAACAGATGTTATAAAAGGGAAAATGAGGAAAAAAATCTTTCACTGGAGAATGAGGAAGGAAGTCAATAAAGAAGAAGAGGAAAGGAAGGGGATGGAAAAGCCATAGGAAAACGTTATTTATGTTTACTTTGAAATACATATTATATATGTGTGTATGTATATACATCTATAAATAATTTAAACAAAGCTACTCCTCTTGAGATGATAATTCTCCCCCAGACAGTCATGGACAATCTAACAGAAGTCCCAGCACCAGCAATGGGAAACCTCCCTCTGAGTTGTTGGTGAGAGAAGTCCAAAAGACTCTCCAAACAAAACAGCTGTTTGCCTTTGCCCTTAGTTGCCTTCCTGAACTTGAGGATAAGACCCTCTAGTATTGTCTGTGACTGTGGAAGCTAGCCATAAGGGAGGAGGCTTCTGGGTCAGTCTGAGATTGTTTTATCTGTATCTTGACACCAAGATGAGCATTGTTTGGGGGTCTCTGGAGCCTCCCTAACTAACAACTTGTAAGGAGACGAAAAGAAGTGTTCCTCAATACCTGAAATAAGGGAACAGAAAGGCTCTAGAACTCCCGTGGCAATTACAAAAACATTATTTTTAAACAGAAATAATGTAACTCTTTTTGTTATTTCAGCCCTCAGTTTATTTCTTTTTTAAAAAAAAATTAATTTTTTTTTCATTTTACATACCAACCACAATTCCCCCCTTCCTCCCCTCCTCCCACTCTCTCCCTACCTTTCCTCCATCCACTCCTTAGAGAGGGTAAGGCCTCCCAGGGAGAGTCAACAAAGCCTGACAGAGCAAGTGGAGACAGGACCAAGCCCTTCCCCCCCTCATCAAGGCTGAGCAAGGTATCCCTTAAATAACTTTTAATTTCACATATTTAATGCCCTAATGAGGAAATATGTTATACTTGTTTGTATACATGGTATAATATTTAATGAAGCTAAATATATCTATATGTTCAAACATTCATTTTTTTTTAATCAAGGTACTCTAAAGATTTTAGGTTTTGATTATGTAATGTGGGAGCTCTGCAGCATGCATGAGGGTTGGAGGACAGTATCTGGAGTCAGGTCTTGTCATCACCGCATAGTGAGTTTTTAGTTTCTCCTCTTTGTTTCTGCTCCCATACACTGTACTCTGAGATTGCCCATCTGGGAGACAGTTCTCCTGTCTCTGTGTCCCAGCTCACCACAGGAATGCAGGGCTTATAAATGTGTGACACTCTGAAACTTTTCAGTGGGTTCAAGGGATCAAACTCAGGCTGTCAAGCTTACCATGCAAGCTGTTGGTAGCCACTGGGCCACCTTCTTGGCTCCCCTTTTTTATTTCCTGTTAAAACAGCCAAAGTTCTGAATATGGAAGGATAAATAAAGTAAAAGAAAAAATATACAGTGACTTCTGCCAATCTACTATTCAAAAGCACATCAGAATGTTCTATAAAACTCTAAATTACTCCTCAAAGGTCTACCTTGAGATATGGTTAATATGTAAATTGAGATCATAGCTAGAAGCCTGATACAGAAGACTCGCGGATTTTAGTGTCCTGTGTTTTACTAGCACATTTAGCTGGTTGCTAGCAGAGTAAGCCTTGGCAATTCAATTGGAGTACAGAAGAATTACAGCCCAGGAAGCAGCCTGAGGACCATCAATGTTTGGAGAGGAGGAGTACTACTTCAGTGATGTGAAGCACTAGCTATTCACACAACAGCCAAGAGCTTCCTAGAGGCTGGCTCTCTGAGTGTGTAACAGGCCATTATTCTGTGTGCAGGCAGCCAAATCAAAACGTCCCTCACCAAGGGTACTTTCTAAACGACTTAGAAGCTCAAATGCAGGAGGAAGAGGAAGAGCGCAGACAAATGTAAACTCTGCCTAGCAAGATGGCCCTAGAGCACCATAGCATGTTTAAATCATATTGCTACTATCTTCCAGTAGTCAGAATGTGAAGCTACTACTCTCTTTTTGCCAAGGAGAACACATAAGGGCAAAAATGTGAAGCTTAAAAGATGAGAATAGGATTGGAAAACTGGTGAGTTACTTTCACTCTCTTCCAAGATCCTGAAACAGTAGCTAGTGAGAAGGTAGACATTTCAGGTTTGACCAAAATAATACCAATCAGAAATTTTTATAATGCCAACAAACTAGAAATGTTTTTTTTCTGGAGACAAAAAGAAAAAAGTAGATTCCAAACCTTCTTCCTTATAATTTGGATCGATCAGGATAGTAAGAGGCTCAGAATAACTACTTTTAAAACACAGTGATGAAAACTGTAAAACAAAAATAGTTGTGACCTTCATCTCCATTTTCAAACTCATGTCTGACGCTCACAGAATCTTTCTTTGGTGTGCAGTGAGACTCACATGGACAAAACATATAATGTAAGGAACATTTGTAACAGATATGGACATGTTCGATTGACTTCATCCAAGCAACTGCTCTTCCTAAGGTACAGTGTATTCATAGTAAATAAAAGTTTTTCTGTTTGTAGTTGTAGGGATTAAACCCATGGCCTTGTCCATGCTAGAGAAGTGCTCTACTACTGAGCCACACCCCATGCCTTAAAACGAAATTTTCAACTAGACAAAGATCACTTTCTGTGTTTTTGTTCCTTCACAGAAAAAAATGAACACTAGTTAAGTAATGCATTATAACTTATAATTTGCGTAATTTATCTTCAAAACCATGGTGACTTTCAATAGTTTTCTTAATTCTTTACTTTGTTGATGTGATTCTGAGTATAACATGCTTCCTTTGAGACATTTTGTCTTTTTTCTTCAATAACTTACCACTAAACACATGTGCCCAACCTCAAATACCGAATATCCTGTCTCAAATCAAACATTTGTAGAAATAAAAAGTAAAACATATTCATTTGTGGGTGGAGGTAGTTACATTTTTCTCACTAATGTTAAGAGAGAAAAAAGTTGTGAAAATCACATTCAGCATTTGAAACACTAAAATGTAACGCAAACATTAAAAATGAACTTTCTAGACAAATGGAGTTGTGAGAGCTTGCTGTGTGCTGGCATCTGTAAATGGGATCCCGGTGGCCTTTGTGTGAGTGCGAATCACCTAAGGTTAAGCACTACCTGAAATTGCTTTGTGTGATGTAGACTAGAAATCATTGCAAGTGACAGGGATATAGGTTGGAGAGAACCAAGTTTCATGTAAATGTGGCCTCAAGGCAAGTTGTATGTGTAAAATGAAGAGTGGTAAATGAAACAGTCTACACTAATTCTCCAAGTGACAGATGAAATTCCTGTACTAGTCTGTATTACTCACAACTAGATATTAAATACTAACCAAAAATTGCAATGTCACAGTGCAATAAAATACTTATAAAATATGAATAATTATTTTTTCAAATATCAGTTAATGATGATGTGATTTCCTTTGCAATAAATGGTGCCAGAAATTTAAAGTTAAATGAGTTTTTAATGTAAAGTATATATGTAAAATGATAGATAGATAGATAGATAGATAGATAGATAGATAGATAGATAGATGATAGATATAGATAGATTCTCAGGTACTATTGAGTAGAAATAGTATTATTAACCCAACTCAAGTATCCTAACAGATCATATGCAAAATATTTCAGAAAAAAATTTCCAATCTAGGTTATGGTGTTGCCTCAATATACTTACCTGGGTTTTGTTAGATGAGTTAATGGAAATATAAGACCCAAGAATAAAAGAGGAAAAATGTTTGATTATATTGAATAAATGCCAAATATGTAATTTTGTAAAAGTATGCCCTAATTAATAACCACCAGCAAGAAGTAATTTTTCATAAGCTAGGATGTTATTACTCTGAAAAAAATATTTGTAAGTTGTCTGAATATCCGAGTAAAGACATTCTTCATAATAATAATGACAAACCATTATATAGTGTTAAACAAATTACGGAGACCATACCAAATAATTCATGTATTTTAAACCATTCTTATTATCTAAATAGCACTAAAAATTAAGAACTATTCTGCCCTTTAGGTACAAAGGCTCCAACGTAGGCCCTTTCACTAGTTAGATAAGCACTCCACCACTGAGCTACTACTGAAGCTTATTATGTACACTTGTCTGTGAGAGGAACAGATTGAACTTAATAAATTATCTAAAGTAACACAACTAATCTAAGAGAAAAATAAGATTTATTTTTAGGTGTGTGTGTGTGTGTGTGTGTGTGTGTGTGTGTGTATGTGTGTTTGTGTGTGTGTGTGTTTGTGTGTGTGTAGGTCAGAATACAAGGTACAGGAGTCTCTCCTTCTGCCACGTGAGTTCTGGTGACTGAATGCAGTCATCCATCAAGCTTGGTAGCAAGTGCCTCTCCCTGCTGAGCCATCTCACCAGCTCAGGAACTGAGATTAAATTACAGGCCATCTTGCTCCAGGAAACACACACCGACTCATAATTTTTAAAAATTATTTGAAATACAGTTTGAGAGAAATGGCAAATTCATCCCTAGATACGAAAACAATGATGTAAATAGCATGTTAAAATCATGACTTTTCAATGTTTTGTAATGTTGGACATGCTAGACAAACAGCCACTGAATAATAACTATTTCATATTGGCTGCAAATAAAATGTATTAATTGACCCATGCATTGCAGCAGAACATATGCACAGCTACGGCGCTTCCACTCCTGGGTTTCTTAATAGGTACAGAATAATTCAGGGTGCTTAACCTGGAAGTTGAACTCTTGGCACTTAGTGTCTTGACATATAGAAAATTTATGCTACTCATTCAGTTCATTTATAAAGTCTTTTCCTCTAGGGATTCCTGCAAGTCAATCAGTTCTATCCACTGAAAGAGAACACAACATAGAAGGGGAGATGGGTGACTTAATTGGGCGACCAGAAGTGCTGATTCCTTCAGTTTTAGTTGAATCTTAACTAAAGGGCAGTGATGTTTCTCTCATTCCTATATTTGTTTGTACTGGATAGCTAACCCTAAGAACTGTCTATATCTGCACAGTCTGAGCATAGAAATGAGCATAGCACTTAAGCATTCTGCAGCCATCAAATGCAAAGAGACCCCAGTCAGCCAGCTCAGTTTACCACGCACTGCTCTAGGCACTGAGCCAGCTACAGTCAGCCTGATGACCGTCCTGGCAGATCTGACTACACACTTAATAGGAAAAGGACATCTCATCACTGGGGAACTCCAGATTAAAGAATTCTTGGAATACAAAACTGATGGTAGAACGTTAAGAGGGGAGTGGACTTTTGATATAGATTAGTGGAAGAGTAATCGCTTAGCGCAAGTCTGATCCCTAGTGTTACAGATAAAAAGGTGTAAGAAAGTAAGGGAGGAAGGGAGGGAGGGAGGTACATTAAAAACAACTCCAAATTAAATAGCTTTCCACAATGACATGATCTAGTTGTATTGACCTTGATTTGGAGTCTGATCTCCAACCTCGCAAAGTCAGAAACTGAGGCTTAACACTGCCCTCAGATAAATGACACAGGGACCCACTAAATGCTCAGAACTAACACAGAGCATAACATAGCATTTGGATAATCACATAACCCCCAATATTTATAGTCAGTAATTAGATCAGTTGATTGATGAAGGACACAGATTTAAAGCACAGTCCCAGGACTGACACATGTATTAAACAACCTTATGAAGTCTCTGGAAATACTTCTGCAATAGGCCAGGTATGATGGCTCACATCTTTAACCCCAGTGTCTAGCTAAAAGTTTTCCTGGTCCCACCCAGCTCACAGGACAAATCTCTCTCACCCACCAGTCCTGGAGCCACTCAGACCCAAATAAACACACACAGGCTAATATTAATTAAAACTGCTCGGCCATTAGCTCAGGCTTACTGACTAGCTCTTACACTTAAACTCAGCCCATTTCTGTTAATCTATATGCCGCCACCTTTTCCATGCCTTTACCTGTGTGCCATTACATGCTGCTTCCTGGATGGTGGGCTGGCATCTCCTGACTCAGCCTTCCTCTTACCAGAATTCTCCTTGTCTGCTTATCCTGTCTGTACTTCCTGCCTGGCTACTGGCCAATCAGTGCTTTATTAAACCAGTGTACGAAAGCATTATTCCACAGCACACAGTATTCAGTGAACTGCATAGGAGTTCAAACTGGCCTGGCTTATATGACTGGCCTGGCCAATCAGAGATACATAATGAGATCTTGTCTCAAAACAAACAAAAGAAAACAAACAAACAAACAAATAACCCTTCTGTCCCACAGCACCATGGGCTGAGTCCTACAAATGCTGTGTCTCTTTCCTTGATAACACTGGAAATGAAACCCCAATGCTTTCTTCCTAAGAGAGCTTCTGCAGACAAGCTAATCTATTTATCCTCTCATGTCCACTTTTAGCTGTGTAGATGATTTCTGTTCTTACAAGGTGTAGGAAGCCATGAGTGAATCCTGAGTAAATACACAGTTTGACATGGACATAGCCTGCCAAAGACTCTAAGACCACTTTGCCTATGGTAAATTGGCAAATCCATTATCCATACAGGTCAGGCTGAAGAGAAATGCAAAGCTTTTCTTGGGAGTCCCAGTCTGAGTGTTTATGGAGGATTGATCAGTATATGCAAAGACTTGCAACTGCAGTGTCCTCCCCCTGGGCGTTCACAGCCTGAGATTGCTCCCCTATGGAGACCTCCCACAGAGACTAGAGAAACCCTCCCACTGCACTGTCTATAATAAATAGACTGAAGTTCTAGGTTACAATAGTAGTGTGGTACCCAGAGTGTCAGAGAAGCCCACCTGATCTCAGACTCACTGTATGTATATCTGTGGGCTGTGTGTCTGTGCCTACTCTTTCTTCATTCCCTCATAAAACTGCATCTCTGGAGTTCCTTACACAATTTGCAAGCAACTCACCTGGAAGGACAGTCTCCTCTCCCAATCGCTTGCTTCTGTGTGTCCTTGGTGTGGGACCTTATGACACTTGTAACTTCCAGCAGCTCCCTTAGTCTTGTTGTACCCTTTGAGCCCTCAGCCTTGTATGTTTTATTTGCTTTCTGAATCTTACTGCTTTCTCACCTCCTCCCAGAAGGGAATGTTTCAATGAAGAAAACTAGCTATGGAACACTACCTTAAACGTGCTCAATACACTAACATTAGCATAGAGTTAGGCAAAACCATCTAACATGAAGCGCAATTTTATTTGTTTTTAAGACTTGTTTTTATTCTATGTGTATGGGTGCATCGAATACATGTATGTCTGTGTACTGTGTGTGGTCAGTGTTGATGAAAGGTGGAAGAAGGTATTGAATCCCCTAGAACTAGAGCTACAGATGGTTGCAAGCCACCTGACTTGGGTCCTGTTGGGTCCTGGGAGTCCAACCCCAGTCTTCTGGAAGAACAGCCAGCATCTCAGCCCTGAGGCATCTCCAGTCCCTATTAAGCACATTCTTTATAGAATATAGAACACAGCACTGAGTGGTCCATGTAACTTGTTGAGCACTGTACCAGAAGTGAGGAACACAATGATATATGAGTATGCTTTCACTATAAGGTAACAAAATACTAATAAGTCATTTTTTTTAATTTGTATGGAACCCAGAGGAGTCTCCCAAATCTCAGGTTGGCCTCACTCAATAAGTCCCATTTTTTAAAAAAAGGGGGACTCATACTGAAAAAGAGAGGTCTAACATGAATGCAAAACATCTATTCCAAAACAGTATGAGAAAAACAACAAATGTATAAGTCTTTTTAATCAAACTTCATATTTTTAAGAGTGACCAAAGCACCACACACAGCAATGTTATCAAACTGCTGGAAATATAAATTTAGTTATATCTTACATTCAAGTGCTCAAAAATGTCAAGTCCTTATCCCCCAAACCACCACTGTTACCAATATTCTACATTTATTTAAAACACAAATAATGTGAATTATTGGTACTGTTTGCATAGCACCCCTTATCTCATTCGATGGATCAATTTCTACAGCTTTTCTTGTACCTGGGAATTTTCAGTATAAGACTAGGTAGCAGTCCCTATAGAAACAACTTCAAATTTATTTCCAGCTTTTATGATTCATAGCTCTCCCCTCCCCTGGGGTACAATGAGTCCATAGTGACTCTTCACACTAGCTTATAAGGGAGAAATAGTGACGAGGTATTTGTGAGCCAAACAGTGGCTCACTAGAAGTCTTACACACTTATCTGACATTATTAGCATTTAGAAAGTAAAATGGTCTTGCTACATAGCATTTTAGGCCTTTCAGAGATCACAAGTTTACCTTCCCATTTTATAGGAAAGACTTTGAGGTCTAATGAGGTTAACTAGATTACACAAAGGTTGGAGAGTGAATGGTCTGTCTTCATAGTCTTCAATTCCTTTTTCATCTTTCCATTTACCTTCAGACCCTCAGACAGTGCTCCAAGAGTAGACTTCAGAAAGATGCCCTCTTCCTAGAAATGGAGACATTTTTATTAAATTAGTCTGCTAAGGCAAGAAAAGTAGACACACAGCATTTAGTTTCTGTGGATTAAGTGAAGGGATGGAAGAGAACCATGAAGTAAAGATCAAGAAATAATTTACTCTAATTAATTTAATTAGATAAGAACCCTTTTAGCACCATAGTCCATGTGATGGTTCCTCGGTCATTCTAACTATTGGATATGTGCTCATTAAATACTGGCATAGTTTTCTAATCCCATTCCCATCCTAGCTCCCATCAATTCTGGATACTTAAGCATATTACTCCTTTTTAAAAATTAACCAAGAAATGGCATTAAGAGAAAACACTACACAATGTACACTGAAGACCTTTGTGGCCTAGAACAGACATCAGAATTCCTTAGGTGATTTTAGCTACAAAACTCAATGCAATAATTTGAAGCTATTGGAGTTTTATTGATTTTTGCTGAATGGGACCACCTAGGTACCTGAATCCCACAGGAGCCTGAGGAACATGGAGAAGATTGCATGCAACTATAGCACCATTATCAGTTATATTTGGGGTGAATCAATTTCTGTTACATTAACTTTCCTTTAGCATAGGTTTCTGCTTCCAGGTTACCTGAATTGTGAATAGAACACTTCAAGTACAAATAATAAATTTTGTAACCATAGAACTACACTGGAGGGAATTACACCACTTCCATTGGTGACTGGCATTTGTTTTCTCATTTATACTGCTTGTTTCAGTCCAAAGCATCTATTTTGTCTTTAGTGGGTCGTGCAGTGAGTGGCCTTTCTCCCTGTTAGTTCTTATGTTATTGAACTTTTGTATAGCTCATCATTGATGTCTTATTTACTTTTTTATTGCTGTGATAAGACACCATGACCAAAGCAACTTTCAGAAGAAAGAGTTTATGTAGAGACTGCGGTTTCAGAGGGTCAGTCCTCGACCATCATGGCAGGGAGCATGGCCTCTGGAACAGGACGTGAGAACTTATATCCTGATCCACAAGCAGGAGGCATAGAGAGCTAACCATGAAAGGTAACCTCAAATTGAAACTGCAAAGATGGCCCCCAATGACACACCTCCTCCAACATGGACACACCTCCTCCAACATGGACACACCTCCTAATCCTTCTCAAAGTGGCCTCTACATTTACAAATACATAAGTTTATGGGGTTCATTCTCATTCAAACAATAACACTGAATATATTTGTAATTTTGGTAGAGTATAAAGATCACTGTGTATGTTTTCACTGATAACAATCAACAAAGTGTGTATAGGGATAACTGTGTATGAACCAGATAGATAAGAAGTTTAGTTGGGGTGTAAACACGCGGTATGTATACAACAAGTCACATAATCAGAGACTTTTACACTTACATACCTACATACACACACACACACACACACACACACACACACACACACACACACACACACGAGGTTATAACATTATTATCTTTCACTCAACTACATTTTAGGGAAACAAAATAAAATATTACCGAAACTGTTGGTTAGCTTTTTCAGTTCTACTGCAACGACACTAAAGTTTTTCCATGCCCACATCTGCAGCAGAGTGCCCTGCTCAGAGACGAGGCACCAGCTCATATTTGATATATTCTCAGGTCTTGGCTGAGAGCATTTCATCAGAGATGCACTGCATCTAATGCAATCAGAGGAATTAAAACAGTTCAAGGAATGCAGTTCCCTGCCAAGAAACTCCTCTGTATTGTGCCCATATTCACCCTGTTCCAGAAAGTCTGTAGCCAGTCCTAATAAGCACTGGCTGCAATTCCAGAAAAAGCAGCAGGAACAAAATGCTGACCTCAGTAAATTTACCCTTACTTTACAATCCATGAAATTCTCGCTGATTGATCTGCACGGCAACGCACCCATCCATTCCATTACTGTTCTGCCCAAGTGCCTTTTAGGAACTCACAGGATCAATATAATTCTGTAAATGAAATGAATCTCCATCAATATGACTATCAATATGATAACAGAAAACCTTGTCATATTTTAATTGATAGTTATTTAAACCAAAGAACATGTAAGGGAGGTAATTCTACGAAGGTAATACAATTTGCTTCAAAAAAAATCTTGTAAATGATATAAAAATAATAAACTTGGTTATTGAATTAATGGAAGCTTATTTATACCTGTTTCAGGGTACATATTTATAGCTAAAGATGGAGCAAATATTTTTCCAATTTTAGCTTCAATATAGTCAAATTTCAAATGTATAAAAATATGAGATAAATAAAGAGAAATGTTATACTATAAAGGAGAATATGTCTCTTTTATAAATGTGTCTATAATTCTGGGACCATTATTAAAATACAATTCTAAATATAAATTGTATATTTTATATTGTATAACCTAAATATAAATTGTTAGGTTGTGGGGAAATAATCTTGTTTTAGTTATTAAGAAAATGAAGAAATAAGAATCCAGAACTCGGTAGGACACACAATTCAGAATGAGAGTAATTTTTCTGTATGAATTACTTTAAAATTTTAATAAATAAAATGCTAGTTTCACGTTCTAGGTAGGAAGAGAATCTGTGATAACTGAGTACTGGGAAAAGGCCTAGACTACTCAGATAGTCGGAGCATCCATCACTCATCCTTGGCATTATTAAGGGAGCAATACTGATGATCTGGTGTGGTAAATTTGGATAAGATGAGCAGAAGAAAATTTTTCACTGTCTTTCAAAACACAGTGGCATTTGGATTTCAAATTAGATATATCTGATAAGATTATCGTAATAAGGCAGATTGTACCTAAAACAGGTGGCTAATGTATCGTGAATATGAACTTATGTGTAGTATGCTCTAATTTTTGGCGAAGGGAATTTGACTTTTCTGTCAATATAACCTTAAAACAGTCTAAATATTGGAGACTGCCCAACATGCACAAGCCTACAGAGACAGAGAGAGAAAGAGAAAACTTAGCTATTAATTTAAAGTGTAACTTTGTGATGTGTTGTTTTAACTTCAGCACAGTGGCTGGCTGCACCTTAATCCATTGCTATTTCAGCCAGCAACTGTGACTCGGCAGTCACTGGCCTGCTTCCCCTGCAGTGGTCCCGCCACTCAGGCCCCAGCCTGCTGGGAATTCTGTTCCCACAGGCACCAGCTCTGTTGCTGCCACAAAAGGTGGCTTTAACTAAATCTCTTGTGTTCTATCTATAAGACTCAACATTGAAAGACTGGGATGAAAATCTGCTAGTCCCTCAGAGGGACTGAATAACAACCAGCTAACCTTCTCTCCTTTCTGGTGTCTTCCCAAGAGCGCACATCCTTCTGCTACACCAAACAAACAAACAAACAGAAAGCCATTCCACTCAAAACCCCACTGTACTGCTTCAGTGCACCTCTCAGATGCCCTCGGATGCTCTGTGATTACATTCTGTCAACTAGTTGCTAACTCAGCCTCCTGACCCCAGGTTAATTTTATTTAATTAATGCAAATGCAAACTGGGGGTTCACAGTGTGATCGTGTGTCCCCCAACAGTGAGGAATACTTTTTTTATTTGTCATAATCTAGTGGAATACTCGAGATAATTCACTTTAAAATGGCAATTACCATTCACATAAGAGATGGTGTTCCCATTCCTAAAGTAAAGAGAATGTAAACAGTGAAATTGACCACTGTTCCAACTTGAAAGCTGACCATTGGGATCAACTATTTTGAGCAGAACTTTATGAAAATAAAAATAATACTATCCATTAAGAACGAAAAGTGGCCGGGCAGTGGTGGCGCACGCCTTTAATCCCAGCACTCGGGAGGCAGAGCCAGGCGGATCTCTATGAGTTCGAGGCCAGCCTGGGCTACCAAGTGAGCTCCAGGAAAGGCGCAAAGCTACACAGAGAAACCTTGTCTCAGAAAAAAAAAAAAAAGAACGAAAAGTGAGCCATGGGCTGAGGAGATAACTTAGTGGATAAAAGTATTTGCCATATAAGTATGAGGAGCTGAGTTCAAATCCCCAGAACCCACACAAAGATGGGCATGATAATGCTTTTAACCCTAGCCCTCCTATTGCAAAATGAGACAGAGACAAGAGAACCCCCAGAAGCTTTTGAACTAGCTAGCCTGGAGTTCACAGCAGCAAAACATGAGAACATGTTTCAAAGTAGAAAGTTGAGACCAACAACCAAAGTTGTCCCCTGACCTCCACACACAGACCATGGCATGTGCATGTCTCCACTCACACATGTGAATACGTAGAATACATGTAGACAATAAATACATTCTCTTCTCTCTCTCTCTCTCTCTCTCTCTCTCTCTCTCTCTCTCTCTCTCTCTCTCATACACACACACACACACACACACACACACACACACACTTACAAAGAGAATAAAAATAAATCCTAATACCAAACCCAGATGTTTGAATATTGTTCATACACCCAATTCCTCTATTTCATGAATGCAGAAGAATCAGAACTGACTGATTTTTTAGTAACTAAAGCTAACATATGAACAAGGTACACATCAAAATAGACATGGTATTATAGAAAATCTTATACATCACTAACTCATTCAGCAACACAGAGAGTGTGCCAGTCATGACTTGCAAACTGCACTAGGCACAAGGGACCTAATATGAAAGATGTGTCTTTTCTCAACCAGTCTCCAAGTCTGCTTCAGTGAGCTATATCCTCTAATAGAGCATCATATTGTAGTAGACATACAGGACTAAACCATTGTTAGCTAAGTGATCAGTACAAGTTAAAAAGACTTCATGGGAAAAGAATATTGATATAAAAAATATTGATATAAAGAAAAGGGTAAAAAGATAGAATTCACTAGAAACACAATTGTTTGTGCATCATACCTAGAAGACAGCTGAGTGGAGTATGGTTCACAGCCTGCTTCCACAAAAGCTCATTTTTTTTATCTGTTCTGTATTGTGAATACCCCCTAAGAATTTATTTTAATGAAGTTTTGTGCAAATCAAAAAGGACAAGAAGCTCTAGTCGAACAGTATAAGAAATTAGAACTAGCTCTACTCCAACTGAGAGGCCATGTGTGAAAATGGCAGAAAATTAAGTTAACACAATTGGCAAAGGGCAAATTGTAAACTTGATTAAATGTAAGTGTAAGAGGAGGAAATGAAACTTCCTTTTTACATAACGATGAAAGACCCTGATCAGATCTGACACCACTATTCCTCAATAAAACAAAGGGAGAAAGAACCACTTGCTTCTACTAAGTGTGGATTCTCACGTAATCCATGTGTGGCTTCGGTAGCTCAGAAAAGAGCAGATTTTCTATTCTCAATAACAATAAAAAAAAATCTACTTTCTGACAGTAGAAGATGTGTCTATTAGCCAGGCTAACAGAAAAAAAGTTACAATTTCCTCAAATGTTTTTCTTACAAACTTTGACCTTGGTGTTTTGCAAACTAACCAGCTCTCCTCCCTGGGGAATAGAACCAAAATGAGTAGCATTTCCTCCCTAAATTCTAAGAAACAAGATCTGTGAACGGTTGGCTGAATATTGAAGTATTAATCCAGGTTTGGAAGACTTGAGGTGACACCTCCTCATTCTTTGTGAGAGATGAAGTACCTTGAGAGGAAGTGTCTTAGAGCTCAAAGGACAGATGCAGAGGATGGTGTGTTCTTTATCCTGCACAGACAGTATTTAGCATCATGTGAAGTTTATATTTTATTTCACTTAGAGGGACTATTCTCAGTGACAAAGAAAATTGTTAGATATATCTCTAACCATGGATAATACACAGGTAGATAGATTATACACAGGTGAAGATTAGTCCCTCCATCACTTACTAGAAAGATTATAGAATGCACTTGCCACTGCTTAGCAGCAGCTGCAGAAATGACCACAAGCTGACAGTGACAGAGAGGATCAAATATAAAAACAGGATGATCCCTGGGGAAGTGGCAGGCATGCCTCCATTACACAGCAATGAAGGATAGGAGCAACACTGATGGACAAGAGAATTTCACAGATATATACATACAAAAATGGACACGAGACAGCAATGTTCAGCACTGCATGATGTTTATATTTTACTTAGAAAGGTTATTCTCAGTAACAAAGAAAGTCGTTAGCTATATCTCTTAACCATGGGTAAGTAGATGATACACAGGTAGATAGATGATACACAGGTGAAGATTAACACATAATTAGAAAGATAGTAGATTTTTTCATATATGATACAGTAGTAGATACAGATATATTAAAGAACTATGAAAAGTCTGGAGTTTTAGCTCACTTGCAGGCTTTCTTAACTGATGACATAAGGCATGAGGCTTCTATATTTGAGATACAGGAATGTATTGTTAATGATGCAAAAAACGCTGGAGTGTTACCTTTATATAGTATCATACTTCTCCTAAGCCCCAGGTGTGATACGTAGATGACTGCTACACATGCAGCCAGCTCATCTTACAGTTGAGGAGCCCTCCACTTAGAAACCCTGAACTTCAACAAATAAAGGAGGCTGCAAGCACACCTCCTAATCTTTACCATGTAGGAGAGGTTAACTTTACACTGCAGAGCAAATCCATGTCTTTTCTGCTAGAAGGATATGCTGTTGCCTGAGGTACTATTATTATTATGTTGTTATATGTCAATATGTTGGGATTCTTCATACCTCAACAATATCTTGAGAGAATTTCCCTGATACATAGCTAAGTAATTCATACATTTATTTTAATTGTGTAAGAGACAAACAACATAGAGAAGACAAAACATGGAGGCTCTTTGTGTGTACCTCACATTCAGACTCCTCTGTACACATAATCAAAGCCAGCTACTTTATATACTTTATTTCTGGTCTTCTTTCTATCACTGTCTACATTCAGTGATGCATGATGATATAACTTGAAGGGACCATGTCTCAATTTCCTTTAGGAAAAATTGCATATAGCAAAACGTAAAAAGAAAATCTTATTGGCGTTCATACATAAAAATAGATTCCATGTGAGTGCTCAGGCTCAAAAGAAAGCTGGAGAAGTCATGAGCTCCAATGGGGAACTGATGTTATGGTACGTTGACATTTAGCCAATTATCCTTCTAACTATTTATTTTTAGACCCTTATATTAAATGCTGTTCTCTGTCTTGACAATAAAACTTCTAATGGGGAAAAGGCAACTTTTCTTCAAATGTTTTAATACAGAAAGAGGGAAAATAGAAAAGAAAGGAAAGAAAAGAAAAGGAGGACTATGTTGGTGATGCCAATGAAGAACCAAGCTGGAGACAGAGAAACAACTGCGAAGCCCCTGCTGCCATATCTACCACAGATATATAATAAATAATGAGAAATTGCTGGGAGGCATCTCCAGTAATGACATGGGGACTGAAGTCTTATTCTGCTCATCATTATTAAAGAAAATCATCCACAATATCTTAAAACAAAGACAATGGAAGATCAAATATTATATACTGAAATTATATGATGGAAATGACTGGAAAAAAAGGAGTTCAAAGTAATTTTTCCTGAGTGCAATTCAACTCTTTCCCAAAACCAACATGATACTTTCAACATTATCGATATATTAAATAAAAGAATTATGAATCACAAGGCAAAACAGAGTTAAGGGAATAGATTTATATGGCAATGTTTCAAATAATTTGTGACACTGCCTATGAAACATTTTGTTCTATCTTATTCCTTAGAGACATTGTGTCAAACTAATGTATGTGTCTCCCTTCCACCATATGCCTATCTTGAAGCCTGCTCTCCCACAGCAGGAGGTAGCGCTTTTGAAAATAATCAGATCATGAGGTAAGGGCCCCATACGGTAGTACTGGTGTTCTTATAAGAAGAGATACCATAGAACAACCTTTCTCTGTCTTTCCCACCTTGTAGGAAATAGAAAGAGGGTGAATATCTGCAAGCCAAGAAGAGTAGCCTAACTAAAAACCAGACATTCTGACTCCCTGGTCTCAGAATCCTTGCTTCCAAAACTGCCAGAAAAGAAATATCCACTGGTTAAGCCTTCCAGTCTATGGTGCTCTTTGAAGCAACTGAGTCAGACAGATCTTCAAAAAAAAAAGTAAGTAGCATAAATATAGCACATGACAAATCCACCTCAACCTGTCTTAATACTTGGAAGATATATTAAGCAGATAGAATATTTTAGGCAGGGCTGGGGGGATGGGTTGGTGGGTAAGGCATCTGATGCACAAACTAAAGGTCTTAGATTCAAGTAAAGCTAGATGTGGTAGTGCACATCTTTAGTCTCTGTGCTCCTACATCAAGACAGGAAACAGAGAAAGGAAATTCCCTGGGCCAGCTAGTCAGGTGTATATTGGGAGGTGACAAAGAAAGAAAGACACGGATTCAAACACGATGGGAAGTGAAGACTGATGACGAAGATTGGCCTTTGACCTCCACTCATGTGTCATGCACGCACATACCCACCTTCATGCACAAATCACACACACGCACACACAGACAACATTATAGGCATGCATCAAACTATTATAAACTATTGTATATTCCACAAATATATACAAATAGTATGTGTCAATTAAAACAGAAGTATCATAGCATAAAAATAAGCATGGTAGATAACAACATTCTCTGTGAAGCAAGTTGTATCTGTGTAACTCAAATAATGGGCAAGCCTTTGCCTCAATGGAGTCTGGGAACGACACCATGTGTCTTTTTAAAATCTGACTTTGTGCTCTCTTTAGCTAATTGGAGGAACAGATTGTTTTCAGACAGCCTGGCCAACACCTGTCACTATGGCCAATCCATTAGGGCACTTGCACTATGCCCCACTGACTGATTTCACTGCCATTTTAAGGGTGGGCTGTTAGTTCCCAGGAATCAGCCTCATGGACACACTGGCTTTCTCAATCCACTCTTTATCCACACAGATCCACCTATCTTCTATTTGAAGCACAAAGTATCTTGACTGTTGCACGGTCAAGAGCTGATCTAGTCATACCCAAAGGCATAGAGAACATGGAGTCAGCCCTCCCAGCCACCACTGTAGGAAAGGAAGAGTACCAGGGATAATAATAAAAGCCAAACACAATATCTAATCATGTCTGTTACGTTCCTGGCACGGTACAAAAAAACTAATAACCTTCTAACTGGGATAGTATTACCATTTTCCAAATAAGGAGACTGAAATCGACAGGCATTAGGTAAATACTTGTATTACATACCATCTCCCACAGATTTAAGCTCTTAAAACAGAAACTAAGCTGGGGTAGGGTGCTGATTAATACACAGAGATCATTTTTCTCTCTGATCTTTCACTCTGCTGCAGTAAAATTGTAAAGACATTTCTTTTGAGTGCCTTCCGAAATGCATTTTCTTTTAAAGCATGCATGATAGGATTGGAGAGACTGCTCAGTAGATAAAAAGTGAGGTCGAGACCGGGGAATTACCAGGAGCTTGTGAACCAATTAGTCTGATTTCCATGGATAGGTGAAGATTAACACCTAAAGAGAGAGAGAGAGAGAAAGATACTTTCTCTATTAGGATTGCTCTTACACATGTTTCCAGAGAGACACAGGCATGAGAATGTAGAGGGGAAATACTAGGGTGGCATTTCATAACACACACACACACACACACACACACACACACACACACACCTCCCCAGTGAAACTGCCAGGCATTCATCAGCCACATTCCAGGAAGATCACACCATTTCTTTATTATCAGAAACTTAGCTGAATATAATTTTCCCAAGGATAAGTGGTCCATTGGGAGAGTTTAATAAATGTCTTCGTGCTGAGAGAATTTAATGGGTTTCTTCTTCTGTCTAAAGTACTTCAGTTGAGGTTCTCTTGAAGGTAAGGTAATGCCAGATATCTGCAAGGGTCCCTTCCAGGTGTCCAGTCCTATTAAGGAGACAGTAGTATTTTAAAGAACTCCTGAATTCTCGCCATCTATTATTCAAATTCACGGAATTTTCTCTGGTTCCGCAGCATCACTTTCTCTTTTTAAATACATTAAACTATTCACCTCCATACTTTCTTCCAACCCTTTGGCCCTTCTACTGCAATGCGCTTAGAACAGATGCTACCCAAAGGAATAAAATTCCTATAAATTAATAAGGCTTCTCATGGAAAAATGTCAGGTTCCAACTGCAGTCATAGGGCAATGGACCCAAAGCAATTCCACAACGTAATGGCACATTTAAAAAAAAATCCTTTGTCAGACATTTGGTGAGTATTAAAAAATATCAGATATTTATTACAATAAAAATTATATTTCTCAATAGGTTTTATATTAAAATAAAACCATAATCATTTTCTTTTTATAATTAAGTAAGCTTACTAGACATTGTTGCTATTGAATATGTACCCAGTAGTACTGGACAAACTCCAATAAGAAATAAAACAGATATGTTTGTTAAATATATTCAAACATACATATATATATATGTATGTATATGTATCGTGTGGCCAAATTTGGTTCTGCACAGCAGTGAACAACAGAGAACTATAAAGCGGATCCCAGCTATGTAGATAAAGAATGTACTTCAATTTGATTTTAAGGGATGTGAAGAGTGATTCAGTCTAATAAATGTACGACAAATTCTTTAAAAGTATCATTAGAAGGGATAAAAATATTAAAATAATTTTACATAAATTATTTCTATGAGTATGTAGGTAATATATTCATGGAAGTGTATCTATGAGATGATATATGACAGTCTATTTCCATATATCAGTTTCATGTCTTACTGATGCTACTGTTGAACACTTCCATAGCCTATCCTCTTTTCAATGTCACTTAGATTATCTAAGTGCAAAGTCAAGTTGCCAGCCCATACTGTGTCTGGTAAAAGTCCTCTTTCCTTATTTGCAGATGGTCAGATTTTCATTGAGTCTTCACATGGAGGCTAATAGGAGACAGGAAACTATTACATCTCTTCTTATAAATGGATTAACTTTATCCACACTCATCTTCAGGACCTAATTACCATCTAGACTCCACCTCTACATTCCACCACTTTCAGGGTTAGGTTTTCAGCATATGAAGGACACAGACATCTACTCAATGACATATGCCTACAATGCTGTTTACTGACTTTCTCTTTCTCAATAGCATATACGGCTTATAAAGATGTAATGGTCTTAAAAAATAAAACCTTATTATTTGAAATTTTGAACATACTGAGGCAGTTAAAATACTATATAAACCCCATGTACTCACTTTCCAAATTTAAAAATTATGGCCTGTTTTTATCTTGTCGCATTGATATACATACATGTGTGTGATTTTATATATATTGCCGGGAGCCATTCCCTGGCAGTGGATGGGTCCTGCAGAGGGTGTAAGGAATCAGCGGGGAAAGAAGTGAGTCAGGCCATGGTGATCGGGAGAATCTTGCAGCCTGACTGACTAGCAGCCAGAGTGTTTCTTTATTTATACAGAATTTAGTTAGCAGGGATACATTCATGATGTTCCAAAACATAGATTATATCATTTTTGTTTTTAGACATGTGTTTCACTTCCTTTTGCTCATCTTTTGGTCATCATTAATAAACTATGACAGAACAGAGTTATCATTTCCAATCATTTTCCCTCAAGTTTTGACATCATTAATAAACAGAGTTATCATTCTTACTCATAAACCCCATGACCCAATTTTTGAGAATCTAGAGGCATATGACAGCTGGTTGTTTTGGTTGCTTCAAGGACATTAGACCAAAACAAAGTTTTCAACCACCTTGGGCATTTTGCCATGTCCCAAGCAGTGTATTATTAACTCTTAGTGGTCAGAGTGTCCAGGAAAAATCCTTAGGCTAAAGCTGATGCAGTAATTATTCAAATTCTGGCATAATACAATGTTCACATTTATATCTTTATAGAATTGGTCTATATGTCTAATCCTGGCATTCTGTTGTTCCTTGGTCATATGACATTATAGTGGCTCTACATGAGCTAACTTCTAAGAAAGGAAGGTCTTAACACCTCATATTTTTATCATCTTTCCACTCCACACTTTGCTCATCAATATATCTTTGTGTAGGGCAGTTGTATGCCACATAATTGTCTGAGTGTACAGTGGGAAGAGCCTTGTAATCTCAACTGTGGACAATTCCTCTAGCCCACTGAATCTTGTTGATCTTTTTAATTTTACTTTGTTTTGAATATCTTGTTCCAGTGTAAGTACAGGGACAGATGTTTCAAGAATGTCTCATAGCCTCATGAAGAGACCTCTGGCTTCTTGTTTATGTGTTACAACCTCCAAGGCATAAGGAAGACCTTCAAGTAGATAAGGATATCTCCCTCAAAGTGTGTGTGGGGGCGGGGGGAAATAGTATGTTCAGGACTTTCCTGGGTAAGCTTAGAAGCAGCATTCCTGGGAGAAGGCATAAATGATTCATAAGGAATTTTCCATCAATCCAACATCCCCATATTGTACAAATATTAAAAGTGCCCCAAGTATGTAACAGGTGGAGATGAAAACCAAAGGTGGCCTGGCAGCCATCATGTGGCTCAGCTCTGCTGGATCTTTGTCAAGCAGCTGTGCTGGCTTTATGGCTTCTGCCACTCCATTCAGGTATGGCTGTGCCATCATATATATATATGTATATATACATTGCATACACTATTTTAAAGCACAGCTCAAGTAACAAATATTATAAAATAATTTTATGTCACCTACACATACCATTGTTTATCTCTGTAAAGAGGAACTGTGTAAAAATGTGTCATTGCAATGATAGCTACCTAAATAAAATTAAAAATACCTTAACGTAATTAATAAGTATTTCTAAATTCACTCTTAATAATACTAGTTTTAATAATACTTTGCTTGAATCAAGATTCAAATACAGGTCTTTCACTTGTTTGGTTAGAGTTACCCAAAGGTATTTTGTATTATTTGTGGCTATTGTAAAGGGTGATGTTTCTCTGATTTCTTTCTCAGCCCATTTTATCATTTGTGTATAGGAGGGCTACTGATTTTTTAAAATTAATCTTGTATCATGCCACCTTACTAAAGGTGTTTATCAGCTGTAGGAATTCCCTGATAGAATTTTTGGGGTCACTTATGTATACTATTATATCATCTGCAAAAAGCAAAAGTTTGACTTCTTCCTTTTCAGTTTGCATCCCCTTCATCTTTTTTTGTTGTCTTATTGCTCTAGCTGGAACTTCAAGTACTGAATAGATAATGGGGAGAGTGGACAGCCTTGTCTTGTTCCTGATTTTAGTGGAATCACTTTGAGTTTCTCTCCATTTACTTTGATGTTGGCTGTCAGCTTGCTGTAAATTGCCTTTATTATGTTTAGACACGTTCCTTGTATTCCTGATCTCTCCAAGACCTTTATCATAAAGGGATGTTGGATTTTGTCAAAGGATTTTTCAGCATCTATGTAAAATGAATTTTAAAAAATTTAATTCAGAAAAGATTCAAATACAGTATCACCATCAATAATAAAAGATAAACAAAACAATCTCCGTGATAATGAGCTTCAGTTATTGTCACTATGAGGGAAGGAAGGAACATAATGAGTAGAAATATTAAGGATTTAGTTTTACACAGGAATATATAAAATATAAAACCTGAGGCTGGAGAGATAGTTCAGTGGATAAAGTCCTTGCTATGTAAGTGTGAGCTTTGAGTTCAGAATCGAAGCAACCATTTAAATGCCTGGGTACTGTGGCATGCATTTGTACCCACAGGGCTAAGCAGGTGGAGACAGGAGGATGGCAGGGACTTGTTGAACAACTAATCAAGCCCAAATGGTAAGTTTCAGGTTTAGTAAGAGACAGAGATCCTGTATCAAAAAAAAAATTAGTGAGGAATCAAAGGAGTAAGAAAGTTGTTGAGTAAGAACATTTGTTCTCTGCACTAGTGAGCACATCTGTGCAACAGACACACATGCACACACACACACACACACACACATACACACACACACACACACACACACACACACACACACACTACAAAAGTCATCTTGAAATTTATTATGTATAAAAGACAAGAGTGGGAGTGATGGCAATACAAAAGCCCAGGATCATAGCAAAAACATACGAGTCTTTCATAGTAGTTATTGGCTTACCAGTTCAGGACCAGACCCTGCAGAGGCAGGTTATTTATCAACCACTTAAAGGGAATAGAGTGTGTGCTTAGGCACAGGCTAAAGACAGACACAAAGGCAGTCTATAAATCTGCTGGTTCTGAACATTTTTCTGAGAAGCTCTGGCCCTCCTAACATGGTACTATATAAGCTCTTTTACCTTCTGTACATGGGAAAGTCATTACACAGGTCCTCACATTCAGCCCAAAGCAACCCTGCTGACTCAGGTTCCCAAGGACGGGTGGCATGAATAGTCATGCCAGTTTCAAATTCAATTTGTTAATCACATTGAAATTGAATTTTCCTTTTTGGTAAGTTCAGTTATAAACTATGAGTTTTGTATACAGCTTGAAATAGCACTCTAATCTCATTTATGGCACAGATTCTCCTATTAGTTTGGCATCATTTACTGAAAGAAAACTCACCATCCCTTTGCATTGTCTTAGCATTCTTGTCAAATTATTGATTAGTCATAAATTAAAGTGTATATCTCCTGTCTGTAATTATTCATATACATGTTCTTTAATTAACCCCACTCTGAAAAACAAGAGATTCTGGTAGGAATTCTACTGAATCTGTAAGACAGATTGCAGGCTATTTTCACTTTAATCATGTCTTATTATTCATAAAGATGAACATTATGTTTATTTGTCCCTTTAAATTTCTTTCATCAATGGTTTGCAATACATTTTAGAAAATGTTTATACTTATTTTAACTCATTTGTAAATGTTTCATTACTACAATAAAAAGAAATAACCATATTTTCACATTGTTTATTGTCAGTATACTGCAATAAATTGATTTTATGTATTTTCTATTTTCTATATTTTATACCTTTTATATCTTGTATAGCTTATATCTTGAATGCTTGTTAAGGGATGCAAATATTTTAATAGTTTTCTTATTTTCTGTAGCTAGAGTTTTCCTGCCTGGCCCACAGTCAGGATAAATCTCTTTCACCTGCCAGTCCCACAGCCGCTCAGACCCAACCAAGGAAACACAGAGACTTCTATTGCTTATAAACTGTATGGCCATGGCAGGCTTCTTGCTAACTGTCCTTATATCTTAAGTTATCCATTTTCATAAATCTATATCTTGCCACATGGCTCGTGGCTTACCGGCATCTTTACATGCTGCTTGTCCTGGCGGTGGCTGGCTGTCAGGCAGGCAGGCAGGCAGGCAGTCTCCTTCTGCCTTCCTGCTCTTTTAATTCTCTCTGTTAGTCCCGCCTACTTCCTGCCTAGCCACTGGCCAATCAGTGCTTTATTAGCAACACATTTGCCATACAGAACATCCCACAGCAATTTTCTATGAATAAATTTATATTATCTGTGAGAAGAGTTCTATTTTTTTAATAATGTATTTATTCTTATTTTATGTTCATTGATGTTTTGCCTGCATGTATGTCTGTGTGAGGGGGTCAGATCTTGGAGTTACAGACTGTTGTTAGCTGCCACATGGGTGCTGGGAATTGAACTAGGGTCATCTGGAAGAGCAGTTGGTGCTCTTAACCACTGAGCCATCTCTCCAGCCAGAGAAATGGTTCTTTCATTTCTTGTTTTTAAAGTCTTATGTGAGAACTTGGTGTGTTGATACACACAATCCCAGGACTTGGGAGACTAAACCAGAGGGACTGTAAATTCAAGGCTAGTCTGGATTACAACAAGACCTTTCAAAAAGCAGTACAATGAAAAATTTTTTAAAAATTAAAAAAATGGTTTGATTCATTTCTTTCATGATTGAACTTTCAAAATCCCACAGAAAAATAGAGGATAGAAGGCAGAGGTAAACTTTATTGTCTTATTCCTGACCTTAGAGGAAAACTTTCAAAGTTTGACTTTTCAGCACTGACCTGAAAGTTGTGAGCATCTCACAGATATGCCCCTCATCATATTGAGCAGGTTTCCTCTATTCTTATGGGTGTTTTTTTATTACTAAAGGACATTGAGTTTTATCAGTTTTTCTGTAGCTAAAGAGATAATCTTGTAATTTATTCATTTAAAAAACTATGCCAAACCATCTTTGAATTCCTCTGGCATACTATACTGGGTCATAATGTATACTTATTTTATATATTCCTGGATTTCTCAGAGTGCTTTTTTTTGGGTTTTTTTTTGTGTAAATACTCATATGTGACATTGATGCATAGTTTTGACTATGCTGTCTTGTTCTAGGGTTAGTCTTATTACAATATTAGCCATATGGAATGAGATAAGGATTACCTTATCTTTTTATATTTTTGGAAAAATTAAATTGGTCTTAATTTTTTAAACATTCAGACAATTTCTTAATATTTCAAAAATTTAGCTTAACTGAGAGTTTTGACTATCTGTCAATACTTCCTGGACAGGCACACTACATCACAAATGCATGTGGACATCCAGACCCTCAGGATTTGTCAGAATTTATAAGCCACCTATGGGCAGCTCACTTCCTGGTTTTTTTCCCTTTACATGTTTGGAATCAGTTCCTTCTCGGCCCCACTTGGTATTTCTACTTGGGCAACTACAATATTAGTAGTAATTACTACATATCGCTTCAACACACTCTCTGCGGCTAGAACTTGTTACCCATGCAGAACCTCACAGAGCTGCACACGGAAGTAGAGTGGACAACCTGAAGCTGCGTGAAGGCTGAGATAATTCATTGTATTCAATGGAAGATGTATAAAGGGCCTGTTGGAGTACTTCCATGGGCTACCATGCAACAAAAGCCTCCTACTTATAAAGAAAGAACAATAACATCTGGTTCCTGTGAAAGTGGGGATGATTTCGTTAGACGTCTTTAGCTGCTGTATTATAAGCGAAAATTGAACTTTGTATGAAGGTCAAAATGAGCCCAACTGGTTTCACATGTCAGAGGAGCACTTAGTATTTTATTGTAATTTTTAGGTTTACAGTGTAGGTGACACCTGAGATAGAAAAAAATACCTTAAACAGACCATTACTCATTGCTTTGCATAAATCCATATTCCTGTGATGTGCTCCAATAAGCAGCCTTGCTCAGAAAAGGTGCTTCACAGTGAGATGCTTTGGATGTCAAGTCCTAAGTGTTTAACAAGAAAAGCTCACTACCTCTCTCAACGATACCACAGAGAAGCCAAAGTAATCACCCAAATAGAAGTGTGTAAATTCGTACATACACAGATTAATAATAAAATGAGCACGTGGCTGTGGGAGACACTGTACTGCTTTCTGTCAAACAATAAACATAAAGAGATTAATGAAACCACTTTAAATTGACGGACACCTTAAACTTGGTAAATGAATGCCTCTAATGGAAGCATCACTGCTAGGGATATGACAGGAAATGTACATTGATGTGATGAATGGAATTTCTAAATATCCAGCCATTAGCCACAGTGCTGTTTCATTTCCAACCTACATGTGTTGTCTCCTTTGTCAACCTCCCTCATTTCTGAGCGATTTCAGCCGTGCTCTAGCCTCTGGTGATAATATTTCCACAGCCACGTTGAAGGGATAGACCACTTCGGTGTTTAATGGGGGCCCACTAATAAACCAAGTGTGGAGTAGAAATGTGTTGGTAGGGAACCTTTGTAGCTTCTGAGTTGTTAGACTTTGGCACAGCTGTTTAATTAGCCATTCCAATGCACAGGGGCTTTCTTCCAGAAAATGGTGCAACAGTATGCTAACTTCATAGTTAAACTGCACAAATTAATTACCGTGTTTCAGCAGAATATCCATATTTTATAAAAATTTAATGCAACATATGGATCTTATCCAGTGACCGTAAGGATGTATATAATATTAAGAGATCTTAAAGGTAAAAAGAGTGCATGCCTGTTAGTAACATTGAATTTAGCCCATCTTATACATCTATATGAGGGTTTTTCTTTTGGAGTTACCAAAATGAAACAATACAAATGGAAAACTAATCATTTCAATTAAAATTGTTTAAGAATTCTAAACTTCAAGCATTATTTATCACAAAATATTGCTAAAGCAAAATGCAATTTTTTAGTAAACTTAAGATGATAGCTCTTTGGTAAGGATAATCCATTTGGGGTAGCACTGGATACATTTATTTAATGTAGATGAACAAGCAGATACATAGAGCATTTACTAAGTCCCAGCAATAATCATAAAACTCTGAGACCCTGGAACTTGTACTTTGATGGGTGGGAGAAAAATACAAGAAGCAAGAAAACTAGTTGCCAGTACCATGCAACTGTAAAAATTAGATGACAGCGTGAAATGGCATGCTACCTTACATTCTGGCCATAATTAGAGGTGACAGATGTTTCTGGTAAATCCATTTTCCCTTCATTGAAAACACTGGAATTTGTACATTGAGTTTCTTGATGGTGATTATACTGGCATATGAGATCACATTAGAAGATACTAGTTGAAGGAAGAATTTTAAGTTCCTTACATATAATGTGACTTAAATAGACAGATAGATTATAAAAAAGAAGGCCATTATATGTCTCGATATTCTCTCCGGGTCAACTATACCAAAGAAGTATAAATAGCTATGAATAAGGTAGAAAACTGCTTAAATATAGATGGATGGGTAAATAGATGATAGATACATATCCAGATGAAAAAAAAATCTTCAGCATCTCTTGAAAAACTCTAAGACCCCTGGAGTAAATGCATAGCTGTACATTTGAAGAAAATTGTTCACAATGTGCTGATCTTATCATAAGTATATACTATGGATTATGTCCAATACAAATTTATTTTCTCATTCAAGAACAAATCCACATATCCACACGCATACACACGCATGCATACACACACACACACACACACACACACACACGCACACGCACACGCACACGCACACGCACACGCACACACACACACACACACACACACACACACTTGCACACAAATACTGTGTGGATGCAAATCTATATGCATTTTTAAGTAAAAACAGTGTGCAAATAATGACCAGTTTCACTTCAGATGCCGGTAGTTTTGTGTGAGGGTGTATGACCTGCCGTTGGGGAAAGAAACAGACACAAGCTGAGATGGGGGGGAGAGAGAATTGGGAGCCTCTATAGTCCCAGCTCATTAACCTATAAAAGTCAGATTAGAATCTAGAGGAAGCTGAAAAACAGAAAACTGCTCCTTGGAATCAAAATAACACAGATGATATCAATACCACTCCCATATTCTGATCCCATAGACAGGATTTGTTTGTTCTTGAATGAGAAAATAAATTTGTATTGGATATAATCCATAGTATATACTTATGATAAGATCAGCACATTGTGAACAATTTTCTTCAAATCTACAGCTATGCATTTACTCCAGGGGTCTTAGAATTTTTCAAGAGATACTGAAGATTTTTTTTTCATCTGGACTAAAAAATACAACATGAAACCACCATCTGAGGAACTTTGAACTTCTGAATCTCGCTGGTAAAGATAGGGACTAACTTCAGCAGTGTTCCAAAAGTGTTTATGCTTCATCTATGGCAGTATCACTTCTAGATTTTAAAAGGAAACATACCCTTTCAAAACCAGGAGTCTGGGATGTTAACTGTGGTATGCCTCAAATATACTATATGACCCTCAAAACCTGATGTTTGTGACTCACGAATATTCATTTATGAGTCTTGAAGTTGCTTCCCATACTCAAAGTACAATTTCAAAAACTACATACATTTCTATTTATCTCCATCATCATTCTACTGTTACGTGGCCCCTCCATAAATCTACTATTCTGACATCTCAGGAGCTTCACCTAGGGCAACTTCTTTATAAATCAGTATCCACTGTGGTAGTTCAGTGGTAGATTGCTTGTAGTTGTACACAAGACCCAGGTTCAATCTTTACCATCACCAAAATGCAAACATAAAAGAACAACTAAAAACCCTCTGTATTTGTCCTTCATGCAGCTTTTAAACCAATATCAGCTTCAGCTAGTAAGATAAACATAC
The DNA here is from genome assembly GCA_902168425.1 of Peromyscus attwateri. NCBI lineage: Eukaryota > Metazoa > Chordata > Mammalia > Rodentia > Cricetidae > Peromyscus > Peromyscus attwateri. The sequence goes on from CABHPP010142865.1 coordinate 60,401, forward strand.
GAGGTAAGTAAGCAGCCAGGTTATTCGGCATCCCATAGCTCCTTTTCTGTTATATTTCATCCAAGCTTCAGGATCTGAAACAGAGTAGGTTGTCAGCTGATGAAGAATGGGAGTAAAGAGGGGACTGAAAAGAAAACATTGAAAAGCCACAAGGAATTATTGAAAAACACTTGTTCATTAGCCTAAGAGTAATGACAGTAATGATACTTCACTAGTGTAGGTCTGAGTGGTATGCATTAAGCATGCACGGTTCATTATACTATTTTAACTCATAGAATTAAAAAAAAATAAAGCCCGGGCTGGAAAGATGGCTCAGAGGTTAAGAGCACTGACTATTCTTCCAGAGGTCCTGAGTTCAATTCCCAGAACCCACAGGGTGGCTCACAACCATCTGTAATGAGATCTGGCACCCTCGTCTGTGTACATAATAAATAAATAAACCTTTAAAAAATAAAGCTTAGAGAGCCGGAGCGGTGGCTCAGAGGGTTAGGAGCAGCGCTTGTTGTCCCCGAGGTGGGGGGGTTCGAGTCCCGAGGTGGGGGGTTCGAGTCCCCGTGCGTGCAGGCAGGGCTGTGTGTGACGTCAACGTTGAATGAACGAATCTAACGGTGAATGAATGAATCGTTGAATGAACGAATCTAACGGTGAATGAATGAATCTGAGCGACACGGCATTGATAAAAACCGATCGATCGATCGATCCATCGGAAAAAAAAAAAAAAAAGTTCGCCGGGCAGTGGTGGCGCACGCCTTTAATCCCAGCACTCAGGAGGCAGAGCTAGGCGGGTCTCTGTGAGTTCGAGGCCAGCCTGGGCTACCAAGTGAGTTCCAGGAAAGGCGCAAAGCTACACAGAGAAACCCTGTCTCGAAAAACCAAAAAATAAATAAATAGATAAATAGATAGATAGATAAATAAATAAATAGATAAATAGATAAATAAATAAAGCTTATATAATATAAAATAAAGGGGTGGAAAGATTAGGCTATCTCTTTTTCACACTTAAAGGTGAGTTATCTCTTTTATCACACTTGCAGAACATCAGCCTGAAAGATATGTATAAAGAATTGCAAAACCTAAAAGAGTTCTCTGGAGCAGTGGCTGGTCCTTGTGCTGCTAAATTCTGAATGCACAACTGTAGTTAAACTATAGTACCTGCACTCTCAAAATAGCTATGGAAGAGAGAAGAGGATTAATGAAAAGAAATAAGAGAGACGAGAGTGGTACAGACAAGTGCTGGGGGAATTTAGAATGAGTTGTTCTGCATTCGAGTATTGAAAAGGCTGTTCCATTACATCCTGGGTTAATTATTCAGAAAAGAATTATTGGTTCTATACGAGAACCATGTCAAGTAAATTATATGAAATGTAAGACCTATTTAAGTTGCATTTGTTAACATCTTAGAAGTATTCCAGTATTGGATGCTGCTTTGTACTTTTACTGGAAGAATGGCTTCTGATTACATAATAATAATGTAATTATTGCATGATAAAAATATAATAATGAGCTGAATGAGGCTCAGTCAGATAACAGGAAGAAGATTATAACTTTGAGAGAAGCATCTCCAAGGTAAGACTTTTGAGAAATGTCTAAGGATGTAAATTAAAATTTTTGAGAAGGACTTATGATTGGAAGGCATTGTCTATCTTATTATCCACCACCATAAGATATTTGCATTGGTATAACTCAAACTAACCCACTAAGAAGGGGTTTTTCTTGCATTTTTGCATCTCTCAGACTATCCTAGATTTTCGATAGTGTTAATGTTCTATAAACATTTATTAAGTGAATTAGAACACAAGCTCTCTCTTCTAAATTAATTTATGTAGTCTGTCAATTAATTTGGAAAATCAGCTAAGGCTGAAAATTATTAAAATAGGATGTTTGTGTACTTCAGTGGTTATGTTGTAATGGAAAAGGTGTCCATGCACATCAATTCCCCAAGTCACTTCAGACCTAGTTATAGCTAATGTATAAACATTAATAGCATGCACAGTACAAAATTTCACATTTCCTTAAAGTGGAATTAAAAGTTAAAAAGTTTGGCAGTAAGCCAAACACAGAATTTATTTTAATTTTTGTTGTGTATTTGTGTGTGTGTGTGTGTGTGTGTGTGTGTGTGTTTATCTGTGTGTTCATGAAGGTACATATGTGTAGGCACATGCACATGCGTGTGAAGGCCTGTAGTCAACCTCAAGCATTGCTCCTCAAGTGGTGTCCACCTTCTTTTCTGAAACAAGGTCTCTATGTGGCCTGAGAGTTACCAATTGATTAGGCAAGGCCAGATGGAAATTAAGCTCTAGGGATCTGCCTATTTCTTCTTTCCCAGTGATTGTATCACAAATAGACTGTTCCTCCTGTTTTAATTTTCTTTGATTCTCTGAATTGAAATCAAACTCAAAGCTCCATGCTCACAAGGCAAAACTTCACCAGTCAAGCTATCTCCCAGACTCAATAATTTTCTTATGATTTTTAAAGGAATTTTGCTTAAAGCTAATTTAAGGATAGTCATTAAACAGTCATTAAACCCTTATGAAGTTTTCAAAAATATTTACATCCTATAACCACTTTCATTTTAAAATGTCTATTTCATTGTCTAATGGAATTTTTGATTAATGTCAAACTTAGAATTCATCTATTTACTATTTTTCCTCCTCTAACTAAATTATAAGCTACATAACAGTACAAAATTCATGAATTTGGCCATCAATCTACTTCCAGGGGGTGGAGTTATTTTAAAATATTGGTATAAACAGAACTAAACAGAAGCAAATACAACTGACTCTATTTACACACTCAGTAACCAAGGAGGCAAAGACAGCCTTTGAGCTGTGCACTTTCAGACTGCATCCGGCATCACTCAGTATGTAACATTAGAGGAATGGAATTGGCATCGCATCTAGCAGATGGTTGGTGGGTCCTTAAATCACAGCACTTCCCAATATTTATCTCATCATAGCACCATGGAAAATTACACTGTTTAGAATGTTAGAATAAATGATCCAACACAACTGTCCTGGGGGCTCCAGCTGTCCATGTCTCTGCCCAGCCATCCTCTGGGCTAAGGGGATCAATAACCCATCAGTAAACATTCACTCCAGGCTGGGAAGCTCTGGTGCATGGCTTCTACTGCTATGACAGCTCATATTGGGCACAGATGCATCACCTACTGTACCACTGCTCTGCTCTCGATAATGGAGCACTGTGATAGCCTGAGAAGGTTCCTCTGCCACTGGCAACTGGTGCCTTACTGGCTGACCCCTTCAGTGAAGCAGCAGCAAGGCCACTTCTTGCTGAAGGTCTGGCTATCTACAAAAGATGTACTCTGGATTCCATCAGAGTTTCAACTCCTGTTGGCAACCTTGCTCATTCACTCAAACTAGGTTCGGTAACCATATGAAAAATTATGGTACCATTAATTGAGATAAAAGGAAGAATGAAAAAATAAACAGAAAGAAAAATGGCTTCAAAAGAAGTGTTGATTTCACTTAAACCTGGAATACAAACACACGAGTGTGAAATGAATCAGATACTGTAGTCAGGATTCTCTAGAGTAGCAGAACATGTATATGTATGCATATATATATATATATATATATATATATATATATGAGAGAGATGAAAGAATAGATAGATAGATAGAGGGAGGAAGAGAAAAAGAAAGAAAGAAAGAAAGAAAGAAAGAAAGAAAGAAAGAAAGAAAATATAAATTTAATGGGATTTATTAGAATGACTTACAGGCTGTGGTCCAGCTAACCCAACAATGGCCATCTATGAATGAAAAGTTCAAGAATCCAGTAGTTGCTCAGTCCACAGGGCTGGATGTCTCAGGTGGTTTTTAATATATTGTGGAATCCTGAAGAAGTAGACTCTAATGACAGTGAAGGAATGGCCTTACTTGTAAGGTGAGGGCAAGCAGGCAAAGAGCAAAAGCTTCCATCTTCCAATTCCTCAAAGATCTGGATTGGAAGTAGATCTTCCTTATTCGATTTCACAGCAGAATTTTCCCTAAGTTTGGTACAATAGAAGAAACAGCAGAAATCCCTCACAGGTGTGTCTTCTATTTGGGGTTTTAGTTAATTCCAGATGTAGTCAAGTTGACAACTAAGAATTGCCATCACTGATACCAGCAGTAAATTTTGCTTTTTTAAAGATATTGCCATACAGTTGGTAACCAAAAGTATGAGAACTGTTGATCATTCAAGAAGTTTTACAAATTATATAAAAAGACAAATGACTTTTTGCCTGTGTTCCTAAAAGGGTTAGAATTTGAGGAATGGGCAGGGACTAATGAATATATGAGCTATTCTTAAAGAGAATGTTAAGAAAAGTAAGATAAACATTAAAGATTGTTTTGAAGACAGGTCAAATGTCATCAAATGTATCCTATGGGTACAGTTACTCAGTGTGTCATCAATTACTCTTCAAGAACCCATAGAGAGGAGAGTGTGTTCATGTGTAGTAATACACGTGTGTGGGAATTTATATGCACATGTATGTGTGTGCCTAGCGATCAGCAATCAGCCCCAGTTGTTTTTCCTTAGATCTGTCTTCAATGGTTTTTTTGAGGCAGGGTCTCTCTTTGGCCTGGAGCTTGTCAAAACACTAGGCTTTTCAAAACATCTGCCTATTTGCTTCTACTTTCCCACAGCTGTCTGGGCTCACAAGCATACATCAACTTTTTTCCAAGGGTTCTAGGGATAAAACTCAGGTCTTCATGATTACATAACAAATACTTTACTGAATGTGCTATATTCCCAGCTCAACTCTTTTTAGAAATGCAAATATGACGGCATAAGTTATCCACTCCTACCTATGTGGTGGTTTGAATGAGAATGGGCCTCATAGGTTCATGTGCTTGAACACTGGTCCCCAGTCTGGAAGACTGTTTGGGAAGGATTAGGAAGTGTGCCCTTGTTGGAGGAACTGTCACTTGGGGTGGACTTTGAGGATTCAATTTGGAGTGGACATTCCCACTGTGTTTTTTCTGCCTGTTGCTTGTGGATCATATACATGCTCTCAGCCGTTTCTACCACCATGCTTTGCTCCATGGTTGGACTCTAACCTTCTCAAACCATGATCCCAGTGAAATGTTTTGTTTTATAGGTAAGTTCCCTTGGTTGTAGTGTTGTGACACAGCAATAGACATGGAACTAAGACAGCCACACTAAAATATAGCATCTATGACAACAACATTTATTTATCTCACCAGTGACTAGAAGACAACTTGGGCTAGGTTTTGCTCTATAGTTCTGCAGATCCCAGTTGGACTCACTCAAGTATTTGCTGCTTGCTAGACATTAATGGCTTCACTCTGATAGCTAGCAATTGGCCAATAAGCACTGAGGGCTGGCTGCTTTATGTCAGCCTTCCCTGTAATGACTAGTAATGAAGCACAATCCTGATTAGTCTTATAACAATAAAAACCCAGAGTCAGATATTGAGGGTGAAAGCTGAAAGATCAGAGAAGCAGAGCAACCAGCCATCAGAGACTTCTTCCTACCTTTACAAAATCTCAGACCAAATGGACGATCCTGTCTCTAATGGGGGTGAGATCCTGTCTCCATCCACCTTATATTCCTGTCTCCACCTCTCTAGTGGTGAGATCAAAGGCATGATTCTCCCTAGTGGAAGGATCAAACGTATGATCCTCCCATGTACTAGGATTAAAGGCGTGAACCACCACTGCCTGGTTTCTATGGTTAACTAGTGGCTAGCTCCACCCTCTAATCACCAGGCAAGCTTTATTTGTCAGAACACAAACAAAATTTCATTCAACATAGTAACTGGGGTTCTTCAATCCCAGGTCTGTTTAATGGCTGTTCTCTCAGGAGCAAGGTTAGACATTTCATCTTTGTCAATCATTAACTAACTCTGTATGATAGAAATTTATACCAGCTCTCAGAAATTTCACAGTTCCTTATACATAGTTCTGACAGCAATTATTTCCATGCCTTATAATTATTATTATACTGTGCCTCTCCTGATCAGCATACAGAAGGCACAGACTCAAATTTTACGTTATTTTTGCCTAACACAGTATTTGTCCACATCACATCGACAATACATGTATTCTAGTAAAGGGATATTTTACTATGTAGTTAAAACTTTCACATCCTTCAAGATCCAGGGCTGGCAGGAGAAAATTCTGCAGAGTGAATGCTCCCCCTAGAATGAGAATGAAGTTCCCCCCTCATGAACAGTGTTGAACAGGCTGCTACTCTTGGTTGTACCAAAGGAATCTGAAAACTTTGGAAGACTAACCTCATGTCATAGAATTCAGTTGAGTTTTTTGAAACAACTTAAGTTGTAATATAAGTAATTGATGAAAAGTCATTTGCCAATGGAGCAAATTATTATAAATTATAGCATACATCATGAAACTAAATGTGGAAGAAAAATGCATACTCAATTCATAATTAAAATAAAAATAAATCAGACCTTAAGGATTCTCATCCTTCCTTGACATAGTCTATAACAGTATCATTGAGATTTCAAATATGAGTAACAAATGCTAACTCCTGAGTCATAAGGGCAACATCTCAGTAGGATTATATACTTAGTTCAAGCTATTAAATTTGTTATTTTTATAATGAAAACTGATTTTGTATTAACTCTTTTCTTTCCATCTTCAGGTGCTTTGATTTTAGTAATAAAATGGTTACTCTCTGATACGTGATTATCTCTTCCCACAAGTGGGAATATTTTATTAGCCACTATAAATGTTCTCCAGGGATTCAGGTATGTCTTATTTCACCAATTAAATTACTTGTTACATCTCTTACTCATGAAGGAAAGCTCAATACTGGTCTGTAATTATAATTCTAGTACATTATTCATTAATATCCTCCTATTATGACAGCTGCCCAAGCTTGAGGTAACTGTCATAAATATCTGTAGAATTCTGGGACAAAATGAAAGGACTCTATTTACAAAGTAACTAAGGAAGTAACTATGAAAGAACAACTCTTAAAAAGAAAAAAAAACAGACATAACACATTTATCCCAATAAAGAAAAAGTATACACGTTGAGTTCAATTACTTTGGATCTGTCTTTACTGGTATCTGAGAACCCATTTCCTTGGCTGAATTTCCACTCTCTCTGCTTCAGAGCAAACACCTATATATGTGGTTTTCAAGAATTCTTTGACTCACTCAAATCTTGGGAAAAGCAATCTATCCCAGTGTTGTATAGCAGTTTCCTGTGAAGTTAAAATCTTCCATCTAGGAGGGTAAATGCTTTAAGAACACAGGATAACAAAATGGGAGGGGAAACAAGAGGGTATTTTAGGGCAGGAGGCTTCCAAGGAGGTAAAACAACTAGGTGTTCTAAGGAGAGGTGAAACAGTCCATCCAGCAGGGCAGTTTGTTAAGACAGGAAGCAAACAACTAAAAACAGTTTCAGAAAGTCCCTGAAACTGATAAGACTCACCGTGCCTCTCCTTACCTAAGAGTGTATAAGCAGCAAAGACTGTTGAGGGTCACTCCTAGACAAGTCAAGCTCCAAAGAAGACTCTCAGACAAGCCAATCTGCCTTGAAGAAACAAAGCCCAGCCAAGCCTCCTGAAGGTAGAAAAGAGAAGACAAGCAGCCTGGAAAAAGCAGAGAGCAACTAGACTGCCTAGAAGGGACAGACTGGTGAGCTTTCTAGAAAGAAGACTTAGACCAACTGAGCCACTGGGAAGGGACACCCTCCAACCTGTTCGGCTGCCTACAGTTTGTGATGAGTGCATTAGGTATCTAACTATCATGAGCTGTCATCCATGATGGAATGGGCTTTGGTGTGGTGTCTTTTAGGCATTTCTGCTCACTTAAGTAACCTCTCATACATGTTCCTGTAAGTAGACCCAATAAAACTCATTGGTTCACCAAGTTGGGCTTTGGTGGTATCAGTACTTTGGTCTGTCATTAATTTCCTATGTAAGGTCAGTAGATATTTCTTATGTCTCCCCCAAATAGTGTCATACAACATATAAGCCTTGTTAGAGGACATAATTTGGGATTAGATAAGCAACCCCAAATAGCCTCATCTCTAAAACTCATTGTTACTTTTCTATATCAATTTTTCTATGAAAAATACCTAAAACCCTTTTTAAGTTATTAGCATCTGGCTTCCTAACCCTTGAACATGCAATGTGACTGATCTGGGTTGTATGTTTCATATGGAACAAAGTATTTATTTGAAATCAACCAAATACACTCTTATTAAAGCCAGCAAAAATATTAGTAAAATTGTATTGGGTAAGTCACAGAATTACAGACAAATTAAAAAAAAATCCAGCTTGTAAAAGGCAGGGGAAAAAATCAGGCAGGTATTTCAGTATTAACGCAAAATTTTGCAACAAAATAATTCCAGTATGGCTATCACAGCTAACTTTGCAACCTCCAGTCCTGGCCTGCTGGAGGAGGCTACTGAACTCTTTCCTGAACATTTAATTCTGAAACTCTCATTCTGTATATCATTAGTTCATATGACTCCTGTAGAATCATTGTGACTATATAAGCCTATATTCTGAATCTATTCTAGTTTCCAAAAGAGAGAAGAAATATCTGACTTTCAGCATCTTTTTAGAAGATGCTTTTGGCCTCCCTCATATTCAAAATTTACAAAATGGTCTATAAATAAAATTAGGGCTCTGCAATTTCTCCAGGTTAACCAGAAAAGTAAAATGACCATTGTGGAGATGTAGCTTAAGTTTTCCTGCCTGGCCCACGGTCAGGATAAATCTCTTTCACCTGCCAGTCCCACAGCCACTCAGACCCAACCAAGTAAACACAGAGACTTATATTGCTTATAAACTGTATGGCCGTGGCAGGCTTCTTGCTAACTGTCCTTATATCTTAAATTAATCCATTTCTATAAATCTGTACCTTGCCACGTGGCTCGTGGCTTACCGGCATCTTTACATGCTGCTTGTCCTGGCGATGGCTGGCAGGCAGTGACTCCCTCCGCCTTCCTGTTCTTTTAATTCTCTCTGTTAGCCCCGCCTATACTTCCTGCCTAGCCACTGGCCAATCAGTGTTTTATTAGCAACACATTTGCCATACAGAACATCCCACAGCATGGAGATAATGACTGGGGGAGCAATAAACAAGAGAGAATATTATGGTATAAGGAATCTAAACAGGGGAATAGAAAAATGAGAGGCACTAATTAAGGAGGCAGGAGGAAGATAAATACAAAAGAGTAGAGAAGGGCAAAAGAGCAGTAAGGATGTCTGTAAAGTCATAAAGAATCACACCATTAGCTACCTACCTAAAAGTAGCTATTATACTTGATATAGCAGTAGATATTTTAATTAAATTTTCCCATCTGAGCTGACAACAATCCCTCCAAGATTCATAGACATTCTAACAAAACCCTAATACAAGTCATGGGCAGCCCACTTTTGAATAGTTGGTCAAGGTGGCCCAAGAGACTCCTAGGACATTATAGACTATTGCTATTGCCCTTGGTTTCTCTCCACAGTTGGAAGGTAAGTCTCTGTTGCTAAAGACACCATGCACTTCAGACAAAGGAAGAGTCCCCTGAGCTGGAACTGACCTGAAAGCTCCCTCTATGACTACTGGCTTTCATGGTACCAGAAGGGTGCCATGCAAGCTTCCAAAGGAAGAAAGGATGCAACCAACAGTCCAATCCAGCTGTGATGTCTATGAACCACAACAATGACCAGCATGCCACAATTACCCTAAGGGTATAATAGTGTTATGTACACCAATAGAATTTTAATGGACAGAAGATCTGTTCAACAATATGGAAATAATGTATGGTAATGGAAACCTAGGCAATGACACAGGACTATTCAAGTCATGGTGCTTGGAGCAGAACCTACAACCAACACTTTACCAAAACAGCATAATCCCCAATCGAAATGCAGAGATGTATAATCAAGTCCTAATCTCTTCATATAATAGCCCTACAATGACAGGATAAGGTGCATAGGCTTCAAATCTACTTATTTCTAAGCAAAAGAAATGTCAAAATTTGTTATTCTAAATTTTCATTTTTGTATAAAAGCTTATAACTGAAAATGTTTTACATTTTCCCATTATTTTCTCATCATTACAGTTTATGAGACTAAATCTAATTATTTCTACTTTATAAGAGAAGATGGGACCAATAAGTATAGCTGCACCTTAAATACAGGCTACTCGCCTCTGGTGTGGATGCTCTTACCATTAAATTAAAATGCATCTCATCTGCTCCACAGTTAGTCCGCTATAATGAAATTTTTAAGGCAAAATAATCTATCTTCTGCTTGGATTCCAGAAGAAGGCTTAGTGCTATTGCTATCTTTGTGCCAAAATAAAATTTCAGGATGAAAAAGCAGAAACTTATGCCAAAGAAGTTAATGCTATTGCTTTTAGTTCCAATTCTTACTTTCATTTTTATAGCATCCCAGTTCTCTGAAGCTGTCCCTCCAATATACTAAGGGTGCTGCTATCTTGCTACTCAGCAGAGACAATCTGGAAGCATGTCTAGCAGCAAATTGTTCACTATGCTCCTCAAACATTCACTATTGTGATTGGTCTCACTTGCCTGAAATCTATGAAATCAATGCATGACTTAGAGAACTATTACAGGTATTTCTTTAGAGATTATCATTATGGACTCTTCTTGGTCATTGTTAAAAGCCCTGCTATGATTTGAATAATGAAATATCCCCCACAGGCTCATGTTTTGAGCCCTATTTGGGGAGTGAGGGTGTTGCAAGTTTGAGGAGGCAGAGTTGAACTATTTGAAGTAGATGACTAGGGGTGGGGCTATTGCATGTTGCAGTTTGTCCCTGTCATGATGTGAGCAGACACATGTTCCTTCTTCATGAACTCCAATATGCCCTCCCCATCATGGAGACATTTGAAACTATGGAGCAAAATAAATCTTTCCTCCTTTAAGTTGTTTCTGTCTGTAATGAGATCACACCAGCATGAACGTATCTGAGAAGCACTCCCTTGAAAGCTATCGCTAATTGACTTATAACTTTTTCAAACATGAGTGAAAAGAGAATGTAAATAAACATTAAAAAATGAAAAAGTGTAGATAAACAATAAAAACAAGTCCCCAGTTTATATATTTTCTGTAGATGATGAACTGTCCACTGCCTGCTCATCTCTCAGATCTCACTTCATGATTGTGGAGGCTTGAATACGAATGGTCCCGGTAGGCTCATATATTTGAATGCTTGGTCACCAGGGAATGGCACTATTTGAGAAAGAATGGGAGGTGTGGCCTTGTTGGAGGACATGTGTCAGTAGGGGTTGGCTTTGAGGTTTCAAAAGCCCATGCCAGGCCAAATCACCCTCTTCCTGTTAACCTGTGGATCCAGATGTAGAACTCTCAGCGACCTCTCCATGCCACTCCATGGCATGACAATGGACTAAACCTCCGAAACTGTAAGCAAGCCCCAATTTAATGCTTTCTTTTATAAGAGTTACCATGGTCATGGGTTCTCTTCACAGCAATAGAACACTGATTAAGACAATGATGTCTTTGCAAGTAACAAATATATTTTGCCTCTTTGTACAATTAAAATACATCCCATTGTAGGGGCATCTTTGTGGATTTCTGTGGGCCTCTCCAGCACTTTGCTTCTTCCTATTCTCATGTGGTCTTCATTTACCATGAACATTCCTTGTGTTCCCTCTCTGTTCTTGATCCAGTTGGGATCTCCCACTCCCCCAAGTTCTCTTTACCTTGCCCCTCGCCCCTAATTACCCCCACTCACGTCCAGACTGTTCATGTAGATCTCATCCATTTCTCCGTCATTGGGCGATCCCCGTGTCTTTCTTGGGGTCCTGTTTTCCAGGTAGCCTCCCTGGTGTTGTGAGTAGCCGATCTGACCTACCCTAGTGATAGGATGGCCAAACACCCTAATTGTCGTGCTAGAAACCCCATCCAGTGACTGAGGGATCTAGATGCAGATATCCATGGTCAGGCCCCGGGTGGAGCTCCGGGAGTCCAATCGGAGAGAAGGAGGAGGGTTTATGTGAGCAAGAGTTGTTGGGACCAGGGATGGATGGAATACAGGGACAAGTGGCCAAACGAATGGAAACACATGAACTGTGAACCAATGGCTGAGGGGCCCCCAACTGGATCAGGCCCTCTGAATGGGTGAGACAGTTGATTGGCTTGATCTGTTTAGGAGGCATCCAGGCAGTTGGACCGGGTCCTGTGCTCAGTGCATGAACTGGCTGTTTGAAACCTGGGGCTTAGTAGAGAACTCTTGGCTCAGCCTGGGAGGAGGGGACTAGACCTGCCTGGACTGAGCCCACCAGGTTGATCTCAATCCTCGGGGGAATCTTTGCCCTGGAGGAGATGGAAATGGGGGGTGGGCTGGGGGGAGGGGGCGGGGCAGGAGGAGGGAGAACGGGGGAATCTATGACTGATATGTAAAGTTGAATTATATTGTAAAATAAAATAAAATAAATTCAAAAAGAAAAAGAAAAAAAATACATCCCAAACCTACCAGCATTCAACATACAGTGTACAGTAGTAACTTACTGTGAATAGAAGGCCTAGAAAATATTCAGGAAAAGGGATATAAATCAGATTCCTAAAATGGTAGAAGGATGTTTGTGCCATTTCCTAGGAAATTGACAATAATAACTCAGAAGTTTTAAGGACCAATTCCCCTAAAGTGGTAACGTTGCTTCACTGAAGTCCCAGTTTATCAAATGGTCCCAAGACTTTGATCCTCATTTTGTAATATCAGGAAAGATGCAAGTTACAGCATAAATGCTTGCCATGATGCTGAGTTTACACTCTTGCATCTCTATCCTGGCAAGACCTGCTGAATTAGAGAACATTAATCAATATTAATTCTTGGACCCGAGCAATCATCAGTTACTCATCTTTAATTGGATATTTTCTCTTTAAATTTTCCTTTCTTTTTATCCTTATTAAATTTTGGACCACTTCATCTGCCTCAATTAAATATATACTTTTCAAAACCAATTTGGATCATAACCAAGCAAATATGGATTTCATTATGGAAACTAAATATGGGTTTCTCTCATTTTTCAGAGTGGCATACAGTAATTTTAGTAATGCTCTTTACTCAGGATAAGAAAAATTTTAATATAGTTTTAAGTACAAGCATCAGCAAAAAAAAATGTGGTAACTGTAAATATAGTATAGTATTGAAAATGTATCTACTGGCTTTGTTTCTTGTCTTCATTTTTAGTATTATAATATCTTCAATTATATTACAAGGTTATATTTCAAATTCAAGTCAGGCATTTAAATGACTGTGTCAAATACATTTATCTATCTTCTAACTAGTAAAAGGAAATCCTTACACAATTAGCTCTAAAATTATTCAAAAATGGACTAAAAGGATTAAGAAAATGGGGGGAGTATGGAGAATGAAAAGTAAAACACTGGGATTCTAAGTAAGAACAGGCTGCTGCATAGCTCAGTTGTAGAGCACTTATCTAGCACATATGAGGTCTTGTGTTCAATCTCTAGCACAAAAACAAGAGCAGGCTTTTTAGAGTCCACTACCTATGATAGGACACCTCATACAGCCTTGAGGCAGGGGGAAAGGCTTGCCTCTACTGGATGTGCCTCCCCATGGGAGGCCCTACCTTTTTGTGGGAGAGATGGGAGGGGGAGGCTGGGGGGGGGAGGAAGGAAGAGAGTGATCTTTGATGTGTAAAATGAATGAAAAAAATTTATAATAAAATATAAAAATTCAAACTTTCTCCCAAAAGAAAGAAAGAAAGAAAGAGGATAGCCAGGTGGTAGTAGTGCACACCTTTAATCCCAACACTCAGGAGGCAGAGCCAGGTAGATCTCTGTGAGTTCGAGGCCAGCCTGGTTTACAGAGCAAGATCTAGGACAGGCACCAAAACTACACAGAGAAACCCTCAAAAAATGAAAAAAAGAGGAAGAAAAGAAAGAAAACACTCATAAAATTGGAATAAAAACTACTGTTTTCAACATAATCAAAACACATATCTATCTCTTAGACATTTAATTTTGGAGATGTGTGTGTGTGTATGTGTGCTCACATGTGCACATGTGTTCACATGTGCACACTGTTTCAGGTCTTTCTCAAATGTATAATTCTTCAGCTTACTTTTGGACTCTATTGACTAGCTGCTTCTTTGCTGGAGTATAAATGGTAATCCTTGACATACACAGTGTCCCCTACGGGAACATATGGCACACTTATCTGCCTTTTCTAGCAAGATTCATTTTACTTCATTTCTTTAGAGAAGAAGTCTTCGTTGGTCTGGTGTGTGTAACATCAAGCTTCTAGCTTCTACCCACTCTGTGTTCAAGTGTACTGAAGTGCACAGTTACATTTCAAGGATGCATGAGTTATAACTAATCAGTGTGCACTGACAAGGTTATTGGTCAATGTTTGCTTTCAATGTTCAGAGTGGTCAACATTCTTTGGGATCAATTGTTAAGTATTTTCTCTAATGACACTGACTGTGGATTCATTTTTTACTGTTGACATTCATTTATCTTGCAATCTCTTACTCTGCAACTCCCTTCCACTTAAAAATTTTCATAAATATTTACGTTGGAAGCTTCCTCTACTTTGGCTCATCAAGATAAAATCATCCATCTGACTTCGTTTGCAGTAAATGTGTTGAGCTAGTTTGTGTTCAGATAGCCACCCTCATCCCCTTTTCTTTACTGTAAGATTAAAAGTTTTTTCTTTCTTTATTGTCATTTTAATGATGTCTTGGAAAGAAAATATATGTACTACATAGCTCAATCTGTAGTCTTGAAGCTAAAACTACAATTTATTCAATACTCTAGAATAAATTGTAGTTTGGTAGAAATAATGTAAGACAGGCTTAAAAAATATAATGCATTCATGAATTCATTTAAAAGACAAAAAACACTATGGAATTCTGTGTGTTGTTTTTCACAGTAAAATGGGTTAGAGAGTTTATGATATAAATCACTGTATGACTTACATGATTTAATCAATACAGAATATAAGGAAACTTCTTCTAAACATTAGGAAATTATAAACAGAAGACAGACTGGATTGTAAATAATGTTAAAGTCACAGGTAGTACAATATCATAAAATAGCAGCACACATATTTTTAAATTGTAGGAGAAATGGAAGAGAAAATTGAAGAGAAATGAGGATATCCAGGAAGAAGAAATGGCTAACAATATGAACATGGCAAACAACAGGATTGAAAGTCTGCATCATATCCATGCACTGGGGCCTGAAATTCAGAAGGGGATGGTAAGGAGCAGGATGGCTCAGTCCTCGGAGTACATTTGGGAGAGGCTGCCTTGATTAAGCTGTACTTTCTTTTGAGCCATAGGAATAGAGAGGTGCACATTGAAACATCATCTGGCCATTCAGAATAAGGATGAAATATTTCGATTTGCAACAATTTTAACATAATGAAGATCATTACATGGAATACAATTAAGAAGGGATACAAACACTGACATGTAGAATGTAAAGTTGATCTCAAAGAAGTTAAGAATGAAATAAGGGTTACCTGAGGCTGAGGTGTATACAGGTAAGGGAAGGATTCGGAAAGGTGTGTAAACACATGTTAAACTATAGTTAGATACTAGAAGCAAGTTCTGTTGTTCTATTACACAGTAGGGTGGCCTTCCATGGTAATATTCACTGTATTTCAAAAATACTAGAGGCAAGGATTCTGAATGTTTTCACCAAAAAGATATGATAAACATCTGTGGAGATAAAGGATGACTACTCTAACATCATGCAATGTCTTAAAATACCATAGTACCCCCATAAATAGTTACAATTTATAAGATAACTAGAAAATGCTAGTAAATAAAACAGGTGCTGTGTAAATGACTCTGTGAGTAAAGTTCTTGCTTTGTCGGCTTGAGGACCCAAGTTCATATCCAAAGCGTCCACTTAAGAAGGTGGATGCAGCAGCATGCACCTATAATTCCAAAATTGGGGAGATGCCTGGTGGTGGTAGCACACGCCTTTAATCCCAGCACTCAGGAGGCAGAGACAGGTAGATCTCTGTGAGTTTGAGACCAGCCTGATCTACAGAGCAAGATCCAGGACAGGCACCAAAACTACACAGGGCTGTTGGACATGCGCACACTGTTTCAGGTCTTTCTCAAATGTCCAATTCAGGTGACTGTCAACTTTCAAAGGGCCTAACAGTTATTCTTGATGATTACAACAAGGAGGTTGTCTAATGCTGGAACTTCTAGGGGCCACCAGAGCCTTTCCCCTGTCAAAGCTTACAGATCAGCCTACTGCACACAAGAGAGTAGGAACATATATTTACCTCCATTTAAGCCCTCCAAAGCTCACACAAGTGCCTCACTGTTAAACCTGAAATCTTAACTTTGCCAGTAAAGGATACTAGGAAGTAAAGTCCTTACATATCTATATCTCATGATACAAGATAGATCAGAGAAAGGATAAATATGAATGCTTATTAAAACTATATAGAGAAAAGCATACATGTGTATGTACAGTTCTATGTATACAGGAATATATAGCCTTACATCTAGCAGTCATGCACTCACGTGTTCAAAGCTATACAAAACAGTGAGTGAATACAAGAATAAATTTCTCATCATCATTGAAAAATAGTTGGTCAGAAATCTGAGCAAAAGTGAAGTAGGAAGATAAAGGGAAAAGGTGGTGGTTGTGGAACTGCTCATTTAACACACCAGTCATGAAATCCTATAAAATAATCACACCTTTGCCCTTCTCTGGGAACAAGTAGAAGTCATGTAGCATAGCGATCATGAGCATAGTCTTTGACCTGAGGTGCCTGAGTGTACACCGGATGTCAGCTCCATGTCCACTACATGGCTTTCAGCACAGTAACATGTCAGAGTTAGAATTCCTCTGGACTTGTGGAAAATGTTGTCTACCTCACAAGGCTCTTTGAGAATTAAATGAGGCCACATCCATAGCACTTTTAAGATGTGGAAAAGACAGCTCTCTCCCTTCTTTGTCACACAGTATAATTTGTCATTTTGAATCAGAAGTCACTCTGAGTGTCACTCACAGCTCACATATGCAAGAAAAGGTCTTAATTTTCCAAACATAGATTAGCTCCCTTTCTTTGTGTTACATCTAACTTAAGAAGATAGACTGGGAGAATCTTAAGAATACTCATCTCTTCTACCGAAGGCCCAAGGGCCCTGCACAGACATACCCTTTCACGTCTGCTCCTCGGTGCTGGTATCTAAAGATTCACCAACTTTCCTCTCTTTCTGTAAACTTCCTTAAGTCTCTTTCTCTTCCTACTCCCACAAGCTACAGTTTCTGAAATTTAGAGAACCTCAACTGAAGTATCTAAACTATGAAAAGACATTCTCTGGGACTTGTGTGACTTCTGTATTCCACCTTTGCATAAAGTGTATTAATCTAACTCTGTATGTTTTTTCTTTTTTAAGCAGAAAATATAGAAACCCCTAATAAGATATATAAGAAAAATGAAGAAAATTTCAGGGAAATTTTTGAATAATATTGCCCAAAAAAAGCATTGCATCACAAATTATAGATCAACTTTTCTTTCTCAAATGTTGGAATGAATCCAAGTGAGCATATTAGAAAGCATGAGGAAATACAGAACATTTATTCATTTCTAGATCATTATTGCTTATAATATCACAACATATACATAATCTCATCTACATTCTGTTTTCGAATTTATATAGTATCTGCCATGTCCCTCAGAACAGCTAAGAGCATCAATTACAGTCTCACTTAGAAATTCCTACACAGTATGACAATTCTGAAAAGCTCATTGCCACAAAGTATTTTATTTGCAGATAATAAAATAGTATATACAGATGACCCTAAAAACTCCATCAGGAAACTTCTATGGCTGATAAACACTTTCAGCAAAATAGAAGGATACAAAATTACCATACAGATAACACATATCAGTATCCTTCCTATATACAAATTGCAAATGGACTGAGAAAGAAATCAGGGAAACAGTGCATTTCACAGAAGCCTCAAAATAATATCTGGGATAACTCTAAGAAAGCAAGTGAAAGACTTAAATAACAACACCTTTAAGACATTAAAGAAAGAAAATGAAGATAGTATCAATGATAAAAAGATCTCCATACTCATAGATTGGTAGGATTAATATAGTGAAAATGGCCATCCAACCAAAAGCAGGCTACAGATTCATGGCAATCCCCAGCAATTAAAACATGAGACCTTATGAAACTGAAAAGCTTCTTGTAGCAAAGGGACCATCATTCAGAAAATCAGCAGCTACGGAAAGGGAAAAGATTTCTACCAACTACACATCCAACAGAGGGCTAATATGCAAAATACAGAAAGAACTCAAGAAAACTGGACATACACTTCAAGGAAATGCAAATCAAAACTACTTTGAGATTTCATCTTACACTAGTCTGAATGGCAAAGATCCACAGAACAAATGGCAGGTCCTGCTGGTGAGGATGTGCCATAAGAGAAACAGTCTTCCATTGCTGGTGGGAGTGCAAACTTTTATAGCCACTATGGAAATCGGTGTGGCTGTTCTTCTGAAAACTGGGAATGTATCTACCTCAAGATCCAGCAATACCACTCGGGACATACATCCAAAGGACTCTACATGCTACTACAGAAACACTTGCCCAAACATGTTCATTGCCGCTGTATTCATGATAGCCAGAGATTGAAAACAACCTATATATCCATCAATAGATGAATGGATTAAAAAGAATGTCATACATTTATATAATGGAATATTACTTAGCTTTTTAAAAATGAAATCATGAAATTCACAGGAAAATAGGTTGAGCTAGAAGAATATCATCTGAGTGAGGTAACCCAGACACAAAAAAACAAATAAGTTATGTATTCAGTTGTATGTAAATGTTAGCTGTTAAGTCTTTGGTGAACAGGCTACAATCCATATAATGACAGACCAGAGGTTAGCTGTAGAGGAAGGGACTGGAGGGGCTTAGGGAGACACCACCTTAGTAAGGGAAAATAGAACAGGTAGTTATGGATGGACAGGATGGGGGACTAGAATAGCAGGCTCAATTATGTAACTTTTTCTTATGTGGCAAGTAACTGTGTCTAAGTCAGAAGCTACTTAGCAATGATTTCTCATTATCCTAAGAGCTGTGTCCACAGCCTGTTGAGACTTCTTTCCAGATAAATGAGAGCTTCCCCATCACCCAGTCATTAGGAAAAGAGTGGTTATTTTCTGTGTAATCAATTCTCTCAGCCATTAAGATGGACAGTATCTCAGTAATTCATTCAGCATTAATCGGATTCATTTGTCTCACAAGCAGAAATGCTCAAAAGATTCTTTCCAACATGCATCAATCTATGTTCATCTATAAGTGATATCAATTCAAAATTATACCAAAGGAAATAAAACAATCTGCTATTCCAAACTAACCATTCTAAGATTTGTATTTCATTACTTATCCTTTAAAAATAAAATTATTTTAATAAATTATATTATAATAACCTACACATAGCCTCAAATAAACTAACATGTGATATGTTATACAAATGATTTGCATAATCAATTATAAATAATAAATCACTAATACACATATTACCTACTTTGAAATGTCTGAGTTTGGGATAGCAAATTAAATAAAAATAGACTCTCAGTCCAAGTCGTTCTATCTCTGAATTATTCTTTTCTACTTAAAGAGTGGATATGAACTGAAATGCCAATGTGAATAGTTTACTTTATGATTTGAGGTAAGTAATGCTGACTGGTCAATCACCACAACCCATAGGGTAAAAAGACAAAGGAAGTGAGATTTTGTCTCTAGTGTAAGGTGATAGTCAAAAGGAGGGAAAAAAACACAGAATTTTACTGAAAGTTTGAGTCAATTTACTACAGTCACTGGAAGTACAAAAGGGTTTTTTCACATGCTGTGCCATATATTATCTATGAAAAGACAGATGGTGATGATGATAAAAGACACTCGTTCAGACAGTGGCTGATGCATTTCTTAAGGGGAAACTACTGTGCCACTATTCAAATTACAACCGATTTCACTTGCTCTTAAATTTTTTATTGACCTTATGGATGTCAAGTTTTTCACTGGTTACTTGACACTTTTTTCAGAATTTCACCTTAATCTTACTCTTGCAACTTTATGCTAATTGTCCCTTCCTGTTCCAGACGGAGACGCCCTCTAATAGTTCCTACCCCCAAAAGAATTTCTTATACAGTATCATTGAAGGGGTTATACACCGACAAACTTTCCAAAGGCTTAGTGATTATATTTCAAAATACAAACTTTAGTAGTAAACGGAACATCAAAATACTAGAAGATAACATTTATCAAAAGTCACTACATAATCAACTCCAACAAAACCGTTTTTAAGGTTAATAGGCCATTGGAGACTTTAAAAGTCTTTTTATAGGCTTACTGAGACTCTCTGCCTTCAGGGAGAGTTGACAGGCCATGCAATGGGTGGAATTCAACCTGTCAAGGTTGTGGTCATGTACTAAGGTTATGTATGGATGGTCAGTAAATACTGTTTTACCTTAAGCATGGATTTTAATTCCTCCGTGACTTATACCTAAATATGTAGCACATATCTTAAAATGTCTTATTAACCCGGAGCCAGCTATTGGGGTAAATGCTGAAAGATCAGAGAAACAGAAACAGTCACAGCTAACCTCACCTCGCCAATTCCTCAGCTGATCTTGTTTCCTCAAACTGGAAGCCTCTGTGTCCTCATCTGAATGGATCTCAGCTGAACTGCTGCTCAAAAGCCTAAAAGCTTAACAAGTCAAAAACTTCTAGTTTCTGGTCCTCATGCCTTATATGCCTTTCTGCTTCCTGCCATCACTTCCTGGGATTAAAGGCGTGTGTCACCATGCCTGTCTGTTTCCAGTGTGGCTTTGAACTCACAGAGGTCCGGATGGATCTCTGCCTCCAGAATGCTAGGATTATTGTACAGGATTCTTTTGGCTATCCTGGGTTTTTTTGTTTTTCCATATGAAGTTGAGTATTATTCTTTCCAGGTCTGTGAAGAATTGTGTTGGTATTTTGATGGGGATTGCATTGAATCTGTAGATTGCTTTTGGTAAAATTGCCATTTTTACTATGTTAGTCCTGCCTGTCCATGAGCATGGGAGATCTTTCCATTTTCTGACATCTTCTTCAATTTCTTTTTTCAGGGATTTAAAATTCTTGTCATATAGGTCCTTCACTTGCTTGGTTAGTGTTACCCCAAGGTATTTTATGTCATTTGTGGCTATTGTAAAGGGTGATGTATCTCTGATTTCCTTCTCAGCCTCTTTGTCAATTGTATATAGGAGGGCTACTGATTTTTTTTTTTTAGTTGATCTTGTATCCTGCTATGTTGCTGAAGGTGTTTATGCTAGGATTAAAGGTGTGTGTGTGTAATACCATTTTCTGGCCTCTATGTCTATCTAGTTGCTGTTCTGTTCTCTGACCCCAGATAAGTTTATTAAGGTGCACAATATCACAACATAAATAACCATTTCTTTGACTCTAAAGCAAATGCCTTGTAATATGAGAGATTTAACTCCATATGTCCAGAGTTTACTGGAATTCTTAAGAATAATCTAGGCAGGGCGGTGGTGGCGCATGCCTTTAATCCCAGCACTCGGGAGGCAGAGCCAGGTGGATCTCTGTGAGTTCGAGGCCAGCCTGGGCTACCAAGCGAGTTCCAGGAATGGCACAAAGCTACACAGAGAAACCCTGTCTCGGAAAAAAAAAAGAATAATCTAATAACTGCACTTCTTAACTTTTTTTCTACAAAATAAAATGAGAAGGAACACTACCCAATTCATTTAACAATGCCAGTATTTTTCCTGATACTAAAACCAGATAAAGACACTATAAAAAGAGAAACTGTACAATAATACTTAAATAAAATATCATGAATTTGGGAGGAAAAGGGCAGGGGAGTAGTCGGACAGAGAGGAGGAAGGGTAAAAGCAAGTGAATACAGTATATATATATATATATACAGAAAATTCCCAAAAAATACTTTAAATTGTTAAAAGAATAAAATTTCAATAAAATTATCTTTGAAATAAATTTAAATTGGTATAATACAACTAGAAGAAACCTGCGGACTAATTTTCCCATTAAACATAACCACCAAAATTCTCAACAGACTATTCCCAGCTCAATTCAGAAGCGAAAATTCATACATAGTATGCAAATCAATAAATATAATACATCATAGAAATGAGCCTAAAGAGAAGACAAATAGCTATCTGGAAAAAAACAGAAAGTATTTGACAAAGATCAACAGGTTTTATGACCAAAGCTCTGGAGACTTTAGGAATAGATGAATCAAACCTCAGATAATAAAGGCTACCTACAAATTGAGAACTTCTCTTCTGAAATCAGAAAAGAGACAAGGATGCCAACTCTTCTTCACTGTACTTACTCAGCAGAGTGTTTGTAGTGTTCGCCATAGCAATAAGACAAGAGAAAGACAAAAAAATGGATAAAAATAGGAAAGGGAAAAGTCATACTTCCCCTATTTGCAATTGATAAGATTCTAGAATTAAAAGAACCTGTGGAATATATTAGACAACTCTTACATAACAAACATTTTCAGAAAAGTTTCAAGATAAACAAATCAGTAGCCTTCATATATAACAATGAACTTGAGTAGGAAAAAAGGAGGAAAAATATCTCATTCATATAGCTCCAAGAAGATAATGCGTCTAAGAACAAACATAACCAAGGAATTTAAAGACCTCTATAATTAAAACTTCATGTTTTTTTAAAAAAAATTAGAGGATACTAGACCATGGAAAATCATTCCATACTCCTGAAGTGGCAGAATTAATATACTGAAATTAAATGTAATCTACAGATTCAGTACAATTCCCACCAAAATTCTTGTCATTCTTCACAGAACTAGAAAAATATCTGGGAACTAATATGAAACTACAAATGACCACAAAATCAAAGCAATCCTAAGAGGAAAGAATATCAAAAACATTTGACAACAAATTATATTACAAAGACAGCCTAGTGCTCTCATAAAAACACACAGAGAGACCAACAGAACCATGTAGAGGACCCGGGAATAAGGGCAACCCAAGTTTTGTCAATTTATTCACACACACACACACACACACACACACACACACACACACACACACACAGAGTCAGGAAAAAGAGAGCCTATGAAGCAAATGGTTTTGGCAAAATTAGATATCAACCTGTAGAAAAATGCAGTCCAATCTATGTATTTCACTAAAGTTGATCAACTCAAAATGGACCCAAGTCCTTAACCTGAAATGCTAAAGCTGATAGAAGAAAACATAGGCAATGCACATCAACATAGAGGTATAGTCAAGAACTTTCTGCATAGAACTTCAACATCCCAGGATCTAACCCCAAGAACCAACAGATGGGACGTCATGAAATTAAAAAGTCTCTGCACATCAAGAGCAACTGTCAGCATGGCAGGGCAAACAGGCATCCCAAAAGATGGAGGAAGTCTTTACTAGCTGTATTCTTTAGACAGGAGAATAATACACATAATTTATTTTTTAACTGCAAAATTTAAAATAAAAAACTGCTAATCAACAAATGGGCACATGAAATAAACAGGTAGTTCTGAAAAGAAGAAACACAAATGGCCAACACCAATTTTAAAAATGTTCAACACGGGGCACAGAAAGGTGCACTGGTGATATGTATGTTCTTTCAAAAGACTTGAGTTTTATTTCCAGTTCCCATGTCTGAATGCTTACAGTCTCATGTAATTTCATCTCCAGAGAGATCCAATACTTCAGGTACACATGTATACACACACACACACACACACACACACACACACACACACACTCACACACACACACACACACACACTCACACTCACAGAACACTTAAAAATAATTAATCAGCATGGTTATCAATAAGAAATCTAACACCAATGAACCAATGATGGAGAGGATGGAGAGGAAGGGAAACCTTTAATCACAGCTAGTGAGAGTGTGAAGTAGTACAGCCGTTTTGGAGTCACTAAAGAGGTTTCTCAAAAAATTAAAAATAGAACTACCATCTAGCCTAGATATTCCACTCTATCTCCTTCCATAGAGAGACTTGCATATCTATATTTATTGCTGTTCTTCTATTCATAAGAGCTAGGAAATGGAACCAGACTAAACATCCATGAACACATGCATGGATTATAAAAAATGTGATTCATATAGAAAATAGAATTTCATTTAGCTGTAGAGAAAAATGAAGTTTTCATAAAAATAATTGTATCTAGAAAGTATAATATTATGCAAGATGATCCAAAATCAGAAAGACAAACCCACATGTTCTTTCTCATATGCAGATCCTAATGATAAGGTATTACACATATGCAAATGGGTATCTATGTAAGTAAAGCCTGCCAAGGCTAGAAAAGAGACCAAGAGAGGGTAAAAATAGGTGAACAGGAATAAGTAGGATGGACAAACGAACATGTGAAATATGAAAAGGAAAATAGTCTGGGGGGGGACGTTACATAGGAAATTAAGAGACTTAGGTCATTGTGGGGGATAAAAGTCAATGCACTCAAACACATTTTACATTTTGTTGGAAAATGCCATAATAATATCTAATACCTTGTATACTTTGTGTGTGTGTGTGTGTGTGTGTGTGTGTGTGTGTGTGTGTGTGTGTGTGTTGTGTTGTTTTGTTTTCAGAGGCAGAACTCAAGTTCTACGTTTATTTATTTGTGAGTTTAGCAGGCTGCACATGTACCCAATGGCATATGTGTAGGGTTTAGCAGAGAACTTGCAAGAGTAGGGCTTCTTCTTCCATTATGTGTGTTCTGAAGATTAAATTCCTATGTCAAAATTGGTGGCAAGTGCCCTTAGGTGCTGAGCCATCTCGCCAGCCTAATTTTTCTTTTCATTGATTCATTTTTCTTTGACAACTTCACAAAAAGAAAAATGAAAGAAATTGATTGCACAACCATTAGTAGGTATACACATGATTCTGAATGCAGTTTATAGTTAATTTTACTCTAGATGAAATTAATAATAGCTATCAAAAGTTTGTTATTGAAATGTCCTAATATTCAGCATAACTTCTAAAATATTTTCAAGCACTTCTGCTAGGTCCCATTTCTATTATGCCCCAAGTTGAAAAAAGCCATTGCACTTGACAATGTCATCTCCTTCAAAAAAGGGGCTGCATCCATGTAACTGGTAATGCTGCCCAAAAAATATTTCTCACTGCAACTTCAAATGATAGACTATAAGTGATTCTTTTAACATTGGTCACTAAAAGCAATGTGACAGAAATTGCTTTCACATCAAAAAAGAATACTTCTAACTAATCAGCAGTCTTCAAAATTGCTTTTCAATCAGACTTACATTTTCACAAAATTGTGTTTAATATCTTGAGAGTATTTTAAAGGCTAAATGCTTTTTTCATTTAGACTATTTTTATTTTCATGCATTTGTACTGGAGGCTTACTTAAGCATTCCATTATTTATTTTTTATTAATTAAATTTATTTACTTATTTTACATTCCAACCACAGTGTCCCTTCCCTCCTCTCCTCCCATTCCCTTCTCTCACCTCCCCTCTGCCCCGCCTCCATCAACTCCTCTTCTCTTTCTGTTCTGAAAGGGGCAGGCCTCCCATGGGTATCAACAAAGCATGACATATCAAGTTGTAGGACTAAGCTCCTCCCCCTTGTATTAAGGCTGGGCAAGGCAACCCAGTATGAGGAATAGGTTCACCAAAGCCAGCCAATGTGTTAGGGACAGCCCCTGCTCCCACTGTTAGGAGTCACACAAGTACACCATGCTACTCAACTGTCACATCTATGTAGAGGGCCTAGGTCAGTCCCATGCAGGCTCCCTGGTTGTCTATTTGAACCAACAAGGCTAGATACTTTAATATCTGTTACCAGCTGAACACTCAGCTATACAGTTCTGTAGCCCAGTTCAACTGGTTGAAAAATATATTTCTTTGTTGAGCTACATCATTATAATCCCTAACAAAGTTCTTACCAGTGCAGACCAGCAAAGCTTTAAGACAAAAGCAATCAGGTAATTAGAAAGGATTGTGAACTATTTGGCATGCAATAGCAAAGATAAAACTTAGGTTGGAATACAGGGACAAATAGCCAAACGAATGGAAACACATGAACTGTGAACCAATGGCTGAGGGGCCCCCAACTGGTTCAGGCCCTCTGAATGGGTGAGACAGTTGATTGGCTTGATCTGTTTGGGAGGCATCCAGGCAGTGGGACTCAGTCCTGTGCTCATTGCATGAATTGGCTGTTTGAAATCTGGGGCTTAGTAGAGACCCTAGGCTCAGCCTGGGAGGAGGGGACTAGACCTGCCTGGACTGAGTCCACCAGGTCGATCTCAATCCTCAGGGGAGTCTTTGCCCTGGAGGAGATGGAAATGGGGGGTAGGCAGGGGGGAGGGGGGCGGGACGGGAGGGGGGAGAACGGGGAATCCATGGCTGATATGTAAAGTTGAATTATATTGTAAAATAAAATAAAATAAATTCAAAAGAAAAAACTTAGGTTGGGCATTAAGTAGTACATAACAGATTTTCAGATGAAATAGAAATGTAGATCCCAAAGATCAAGCCTCTAGCCATTTCAGAAGAAACAGACAGTACGTTCTCTTCAGATAAGATGGGTACTGTATTGACCCACTAATAGTTTCTCCCTGTAGACAAAACCTTCACAGGATTACTTCCCCTGACACAACATGCAACCACCCCAGTGCTGGGAGATGGGTCCAATTGTAAACAGCGTGCCTCACAAGGATGAAGAACTGAAATTTTATCTCCCCAGAATCCACACAAAGCATGTATCTGTAAGCCTAGCAATCCTATCTCCGGAAGCTCATGAGCCATCTTAACCAGAACACGCACTGTTGAACAACAAACAGACCTCGTCTCAGACAAAGTAAAAGGCTAACATGGACACCCAAGATTGTCCTCCACCTCAGCATGTGCAACACGACACACGTGCATCTGCATTCACACACATGAACAAGCAAGCACACATAAGCCCACCTCTCTCTCTCTCATGTACACACCTACAGCTTCCCATGAGAAACAAACAACACTGAAATAAAATAATCAAACACAAATTAGAACAAAGGCTAATCCCATATTGTATCTTATAAATTCAATACAAAATTATGTATGTGATTAAGAGACCTAAAATTGCTGAAGAGTCTTCTTAGGACTGAGTAATTTCCAGCCTGAAAATATCGGTTTACAGGAAAATAAACAATGAATATTTATGAAATAGGATTGGAAATCAAGTGCATAATTTCCCAGCTTTTAATAGCACAAGTAAAATGTATAACCTAATATTTCACAGGAAATTTAACCAAATAGCCTGAATTGTAATTGGAGAGCCTGAAAAAAGAAAGTGTAGGTTCCTGGCCCAGTCTTAGAATCAGCAATCAATATGAAAGCCCTCCATAAATTCTCTATCAAAATTTGTTATACCTTTATAGAAGAGGTGGGCACTGAAACTTCAGGAATATTTGTCTTCCAGATTTGCTGATGAAGCCGCTGCATTGGATTGGTTGCTTATGCTCAACAGCAATGCATTACCACCAGCCACAGGCCTCCCCCCTTCCCGTGTGCCATCACAGCACTCGTGTTAAAAGTTTTTAATGCGTTTCTTTTTTTTTGAATTTATTTTATTTTATTTTACAATATATAATTCAACTTTATATATCAGCCATAGATTCCCCCTTTCTCCCT
>CABHPP010142866.1:0-43222 GCA_902168425.1 Peromyscus attwateri
TTTTGTAAGCTTACTTAAAAATACTTACATAAAACCACCCATACTTTAAATCCAGCACTTGGGAGGCAGAGTCAAGCAGATCTCTGTAGCTAGGAAAATAGCATTACCTGAATAGAGTTCCAGACCAGCTAGTGCTACACAAGGACCATGAACTTGCTTGTCAGAAATCCCAATGCCAGGCATGAGAAACCTCCTTTCCAGTGCTACTGGTCAGTGGTCATCTAAGAGACTACCAAAAACAATACAGGAGATTGGCATTGCTCTTGGTTACCTTCCAGAACTTGAGGTTAAGTCATTTTTTTAAATGGGAAGTTTATTCAACCCCAAATAATTTTTATATAGCTGTGTGGACACTCACTGAACAGAATAACCTTATTGCACACAAGCAGGTCAAGAACCACGTCAGGAGATGACACAGACGTCATACCCATTGCCTTTGACACACTAGCAAATGAAATCTAGGATGTGCATCTAAGAGTGTGAGCTACACTCACCTATTCAATGAATGGCTTTTATTTCCAGATGCTGCTGGTTTCATAGATACATTAACTATATACACCATACTTCCAAAGGGTTTCTTTTCTTTCCTTCTATCTATACTATTTGTTATAGTCAATATAACTATTTATATGCATATCCTCTTATTGGTATCTAATATATAAATATCCCATAGGCAATTAACTTTGACTACTAAAATTTGGGGAGAAAACTAAGTAAGCTTCTTAAAAGGCTTCTGCTGATAATCTAATGTGAGACCAAAACAGGAAAAATATACCTTGCAGCTTAAGTTTCTGTTTGCAGTTGAGACTCTGTTCCTGTGTGTCCTGTGTTAAGCCCTTGCAAGTTAAGATTTCTATTTGTAGTTAAGAGTAAGCCCTTGTTTCTTAGATGTGAAATAAAGTAAAAAACAGGTTTTTCAACCACACTAAACTTGGATCCTGATTCACATGCGGTGTCCTGACCCTTAGTCCATCCCTTTCACTGTATTGTTCTAACAATGTGAATAGCCAACACTCTTGCCCCTGTGAACACCCCACCTCTCTTATAAAAAGGAACTCAACTGGCCAGCAGGGGCTGCTCCTTCAAATTACTTAGTGGGCAACAGCTGGCTGGCCAGTCTCAGGTGCACCCCAAAATATAGCTTGCTTTAGTTGGACAGTTGTGGATTTGGTCTTTTCTCCTTTTAATTTTAAGAACCATTTTGTTCCACAAATGGTGAACTTTTCACTCTTTTCTTTTACTGTACACACATTGTCCTACTCCTATATGTGTTAGAAACGGGCATGGGATGTCAAGAAAGTATCTACAAAATCCAAAGCATTTTGGCAAGACAAAAGGCTTTACTTTTGCAGAAGGGTGTATAGTCATGTCAAATCAAGCAGGTAAGAACACCTATTGGGGATTCCACTGTATTTTTCTACCTAATGCAAAACGGTCTTAGTCTCATTTTGAGTGGTCAGAAGTTTGTCTTACACTCTTATAATTGGCTAGTTTAAAGTGACAAAGTTGGTAGGCAGAATTCATTGTTTAGCAATGAGTGTAATATTTGACACACATTTTAATTTCAAGACATGCTGACACTGGAGAAGTTTAACTATCTGCCAAATGGCTTTTGTAAAAGATTTATTTTATTGTTTTTATGTGTATGTGTGCTTTGCTTGTGTATATATATGCATCATGTTTGTGCCTGCTCATATGTAAATCAGAAAACAGAGTCAAATCTCCTGAGAACAAAGTTACACAGTTGTGAGCTGCCTGCCGTGTATGAGCTAGGAATTTAACCCTTGTCCTCTTCAAGAGTAAGAAGTGCTCCTAATCACTGAGCCAACTCCCTCCCCTACAAATAGTGTTTTTACAATTATTTTTAAAAATTGAGTTTGATCTTATTTGACACTTTGATAGAAAAGACATTTTTTTTTTTTACATTTCCCATGTACAAATCCTGGGTAAACTGGGAGTGTGTGTGTGTGTGTGTGTGTGACACACAGACACACATACACACACACAAAAACACACAAACACACACACACACACACACACACACACACACACACACACATATACATTTAATTATAACTCCTAGTCATTATCACTAGTTTTAGTTTCTTTCACCAGCTACAGCAATCCAACTCATCTAATCATCCATTATAAAAGAAAAATATTTAAAACAACTTTCTGTAGAGGCATAGGAAAAAAATCTGTTGGCAATTAGTAATTCAGTATTTAATTACTTAAGGATTATTCTTATTTAAATTTGCATCAAATGAATATTTTCCCCACTTAAAATCTGATACATAAGGAACTATTAATAAGAGTAATTTGCTAAGATCATAACAAATATTTCAACTTGAGTCATGTGTTTGAAGGCATTGTATTAATGACTTTAGTAAATACCTTTAATACATTTTTTAAAATTAATTTTTTGTGATCTTGTTTTGAATCCAAAAAAAAATGGATGGAGAATAAACCTTTCTAATCCCACCTATTAGTAATTTTTCACCTTGATGACTACCAAACTTGATCCTTTTTCCACTTTTCAATTGTAAACCCTCAGGAGATTTTAACAATAAACTTTGCTTAGAATTCATTATTCTTCTTACTACATATAAAATATATTAGAACACTTTAACAATTAAGCAAGCTAATTGGTATTATTCTTCTCTTAATGAAGAAACTGAAGCTTCAAGACTAAAGAACTCTCCCTAGATCAAATGCTGCATGAGTCAGAAGTAGACTGCAGATGCAACTCAGTCTCCATTCACAATAGTCCTTCTGCAGCATAATTACTGCCCACCTCCCCATCCTCCATTTCCCTTCTCCCTTCCTTCCTTCCTTTTTCCCTTTTTCTCCTTTCTCTGCAAGAACCTATTGAGTGCATAATGTATATATTTTACACAGATACAAAATGTGTGCATGCTTCCCACTGGCCATATTTTCATCACATTTCTCACAAGGGTTCTGCGAAGCTAACATATTTGATCATTCGGTTTTACACACTGTAAAGAATTCCATGAACATCATGTTTTCTAATATTTAGTAGTAAAGTCAGAATACTGTGATAGGAAGAACACAGACTTCTGGCTGTATTTATAATTTGACAGTTAAAAAGAGAATTGGAGACCTCTAAAACAAGAATTTTGGGAAGACATCATTGGAATGAATCATAATTTGAATCATAATGAATCATAATCATAATCACTAAACAGAAAGTTTAGTGTCTAGAGACTAGGGAGTTGGTTTGGTAGATGAAGCTCCCCAAGACCCATGAAAATGCTGGGTAGGCATGGTAGCCACTTACCGTTCTACTATGGGAGACAGATGCAGTGCATTCTTAGAACAAGTTAGCTCATTCGACTAGTGGAACCTCAAGGTCCTGGTTCAGCAAGAGACTCTGCATAAATATATATGGTGGGGAATAACAGAGGAAAAGAATCCAAAGTCAACATTGGGCATCCATATGAACAGGCCAAACTCCTATGACAAGACATGCATCTACACACATGTGAACATACATATACACATTCATGTCACAAGCACATAAAAAAGCTAATAACTGATAATGATTCTGACATGTGTTAAAACACATATTTTAGTACAATAACTATACTTAAAAGGCATGAGTATTATTTTGCTGCACAGAAACAGTTTTTTATTAGGGAATCTAAAAATCAATGAATTAATTTCTTAATTCACTCAAACTACTAAAGTTAAACCAAGAAGAGACTACCAACCAAAACAGACTCATAACAAAGGAGGTTGAAACAATAATAAATATCATTCTAACTAAAACAAGTCCAGGGCCATAGCAGAATTCTAACAGATTTTTAAATAAGACCTATAACCAAACTTTTTGAAACTCTTCAAGAAAAAGATACAGAAGGATCACTCCCAAACTTGTTCTATTACACAAAAATACAGCAACAGTGAGTCAAAACTACAGACTGACTGACAAACTTTGTGGTCAAAACACAAGAATCCTCGGTAAAATACTAGCAATCTGAATACAAGCACTTATCAAAAAGATTATCTAGTAAGATCAAGTGAGATTTATCCCAAAACATGCAGGGTTGATTCAACATATGTATCTCAAAAACTATAATAAGTTGTATAAGTGAACTTAAAGACAAAACTCACAGAATCATCTCAATAGATACAGAAGAAGCCCTTGACAAATCCAACATACTTTCATGATAAAAGTCATAGTAGTACTGGAGGGAACATATATCAACTTAAAATGAAAACCATGGAGCAGTGTGAAGAAGCAGCGAGAACAACACCGCCCCCCCCCATTCCCCCGTTCAGCACCGACGTCCCTAGCGCTGCCATGCCCAAAAGAAAGGCTGAAGGGAATACTAAAGGATATAAAGCCAAGGTGAAGGACGAGCCACAGAGAAGATCTACAAGGTTGTCTGCTAAACCTGCTCCTCCAAAGCCAGAGCCCAAGCCTTAAAAGGTCGCTGCAAAGAAGGGAGAGAAGGTCCCCAAGGGGAGGAAGGGGAAGGCCAATGCCTCGAAGGATGCGAATAATCCTGCAGAAAATGGAGACACCAAAACAGACCAGGCACAGAAAGCTGACGGTGCTGGAGATGCCAAGTGAGATGTGTGCATTTTTGATAACTGTGTACTTCTGGGGACTGCACAGTTTGAAATACTAATTTTTATCAAGTTTTATAAAAATGCAGAATTTTGTTTTACTTTTTTTTTTTTTTAAGCTATGTTGCTAGCACACAGAACACTTCATTGTTTTAGGGGGAGGAACATGTGTCACTAACAAAATGTCTCCCAAGCTGGATTGATGATGGTTGATGTTGGAAAACATCTTTCCCTGCTAATTTTAAAAGACTTCTCTGGGCTCTCAGGAGAGACGTCCTGGTGTTGACATAGGTGGTCACGATGGCACAAAATGCCTTGTGTGGGAAACTCTAAATTCATTTTTGTGTCTTCCTCCCCTGGACCATCAACATAGACTTAACTCCCTTCAAACCAGAGACCTGTTAGAACCTGACCCCCAAAATTGGTTTTGCCAGTCTACCAGGCAATCTGGACTTTGCAGTGATATCATTGTGTCCTCAAAAGATCAGTGGTTCCTTTTATAAAAGATTGTGGATCTTCAGATTGATAATTCTGCCGTGTTTGTTTGGTTTCCTGAAAGTCAGGGTCGGCTTGTGAAAAGTTGTTAAACAACATCCTCAATGTGAACTGTCAGCCCTCACTCTAAGCTCTCCCCCTTTTCAAAGCATCGAATGAAGACTCATCCGGTTTTATAGTGGCTTTCTGATTTTGGTAGTCTATACAAGAAGGGAGTTTGGAAGTTCTTGTATACTGTTAATGACTGTCTGCCCATTTCCTGCCTGAAAAAACATGATTGTTTATGGAAAGTATCTTTAATAAAGCTGGATACAGTTTGGCTTGGAAAAATAAATAAATAAAAACCATGACTATGATGAACCCATGGCCAACATTATCCTAAATAGAGAAAAACTAAAAGTATTTCCACTAAAATAAGGAATAATATTGAGATGTCCCTGTTCCCACAGCTTTTCAATATGGTGCTGGAAGCAATAGTCAGAGCAATAAAGCAAGAGAATAAAATTAAAAGGATACAAATAGGAAAAGAAAAATGAAAAATATTACTATTTACAGATGATACTATATTAAACATAAGGAATCCCAAAAATTCCACCAGAAAATTTCTAGAAACAATCAAAAATTGCAGTCATGTAGCAGGGTACAAAATCAACTTACAATAATCAGTAGCTTTTCTATATACTAAAAACAAACACATTGAGAAAAGATCATGGGCACACTTCCATTTGCTGTAGCATCAAAGACCATAAAATATTTAGGAAGAAACACAATAAAGTAGCCGAAAGGCCTCTATGATGAAATTTTCAAACTGAAGAAAAAGATTGAGAAACATACTATGAAACCAAGAAACATCCCATATCATGGACCAGTATAACTAATATTGTGAAAATAATCATTTAACCAGAAGAAATTTTCACACTCAGTAGAATATAATAAAAATACACATAATATTTTTCACAGAAATGAAAACAAAATCCCAAAATTCTTGTGGAGCAAAAAAAGATGACATAACAAAAAGCAAACCTGAGCAAAAAAGAACACTGGAGACCTTGTTTTTCCAAACTTCAAGACAGATTATAGAGCTATAGTAATAAAATCAGTATCTTACTGATGCAAAAATACATACATTGACTGTGGTGGTTTGAAAGAAAATGTCCCCCAGAGGGAGTGGCACTACTGGGAAGTGTAGCTTTGTTGGAATAGTGCTGGCCTTGTTAGAGGAAGTGTGTTACTATGGAGGTGGACTTAGAGCTTTTGCTAAAGCTTCCTTCAGTGTGATAGACCATTTCCTGTTGCCTGCAAGATGTAGGACTCTCAGCTCCTTCTCCTATATTATATCTGCCTGCATGCCTGCATGCTCCCTGCCATGATGAAAAAGGATTTAACCTCTGAACTGTAAGCTACTCCCTCAATTAAATGTTTTCCTTTATAAGAGTTGCCATGGTCATGGTTTTCTTTACAGCAATAGAATCCCTAACTAAGACAATGGAATAAAGCAGAAACCTGAAACATGGACACTTGAAACTTAAAGCCACCTGATATTTGATAAAGAGACAAACATACACACTGGAGAAAAGACAACATCTTCAACAAATGATGTCAGGAAAACTGGATGTCAACATACACGAATGAAATCATATCTATACTATCACTCTGCCAAAAGATAGATCCAAGTGGGTCAAAGGCCTCAGTTTGAAACCTAAAACAATAAAATGATTAGAAGAAAAAAAAATGGCAGAAGCCTACAAAATATAAATATAGGGAAGTACTTTCTGAATAGCATTCCTTTTGCCCATGAATTAATGCCAACAATTGGCAAGTGGAAACCCATAAAATGAAAGTCTATTGTACATCAAAGGAGACAATCAAGTGGAGAAGAAACCCACAGACTTGGAGAGAAACTTTGCCAGGTCTACATTCATATCCAGAATATACAAAGAACTTCCAAATAAAGTATCAAGGAAAGAAACGACCTAATTAAGAATAAGCTACAGGTCTAAACAGAGAAGTAACAATAGGAGAAACTTAAGAATGCCTCATAGAAACCTGAAAAGTGTCCATCATCCTTAGCGATTAGGGAAAATACAGACCAAAATATCTGGATTTTCGTCTCACTCCAGCTGGAATGGCGAAGGTTAACAAAAGAACTGACGAAAAACTGCTGCTGAGGTTTTGGGGCAAGATGAATCCTAACTCACTGTTGGTGGGAATGCAAACTGGTATAGGCATTCTCAAAATTAATACATAGAATTATTGAAAACTGAAAATAAATCTGCCATATGATCCAACTATGTCACTATTTTGGTACTTGCCCATACGACTTGACATCCTATTTCACAGATACTTGCTCAGCCACTGTCATTGTTGTTCTATTGTGAATAGCTAGAAAGTGGAAACAACTTAAATGTTGAAACATGCATTAATAATAAACATGTGTGGTACATATACACCATGAAATACTCATCTGTAAAAAATTATGAAATTTACAGATAAATACATGTAACTGGAAAACATATCTATAAACACTAAAGCCATATGATCTCTCTAATTTGTGGGTCTTAGTTCCAAATCTTTAGATGTATATAACCTGGAGTAAACCCGGGATCCAGAAAAGTAAAAAGGAACCTGGAGGGATACCGAAAAGGATCTCTGGAGGCCAACATCATAGGACACAAGTGTTATGAAATGGGAAATGTGGAAAACAGCTGGGTGTGGGGAGGGGAAAGAGGAGGTAATGCAGAGGGAGAGAGGGAGGAGGGATAATAAAAATAATCATGTTCAAATGAAAATATTTTACACTGACTTTAAAATTGTGTGTGTGTGTGTGTGTGTGTGTGTGTGTGTGTGTGTGTGTGTAGTTTGAATGAAATTATACTACTTGGGGTGGTAATGCCCCCTCAAAGAGCCATACACTGGTTATACACTATCTAACAAAAGCCCAGCACAGGCAGTAGAAACCTTCCTTCAAGTTTCAGACGGATCCAGAAGACTTCCCAAGTATTATAGGCCATTGCTGTTGCCCTTGGTTTCTTCTTAGAACTTGAAGAGCCTATTGCTGAAAACACCACAAATTCAAACAAAAACTTAGAGTAAGCAAAATTAATTGAAACTGGCCATGGAATCCTCTTCCTTGGGGACAAGCTCTTTTAGTATTCGAAAATGTTCCACAAGCTGCCAAGAGTGACAAGCAATCAACTGTCTTACTCAGCAGTTAAGCTTGGAAACCACAAAAAATGACAAGCCAAGCAAAATATCACACATGGTGCAACAGCAGCACTTGATACTTCTATAGAGAACCAGAGATTTGTTCAAGGCACATGTCAGCGGGCAGTTCACAACAACCTGTAACTTCAGCTACAGGACCGACACCCTCTTCTGGTCTCCATAGGCACCTACATGCAGCACACACACGCTGACACACACACACAGATAGACACAGACATACATAGACAAACACACACACAGAGAGAGAGAGAGAGAGAGAGAGAGAGAGAGAGAGACTTAAAGAAAAACAGGAAGGAAAACTATCAAGTAAAGTCAGGGCATTTCCATTTGCACTGTGAATCTGTTGGCTTATTTACTGTATGGCATTCTTTCGTAAGATTTAACAGACATTTTATAAGAGAAACTACTTATCAAAAACATTTAAAGACAATTTAGATCTCATATGCGTAGATTGAAAAGCTCATTACTTGTAAAAAATAACAATCTAGTTATTTTTTTAGGAAGGACCAAAAGAACAAATTTACAAATTTTTTACAATAATGTTTTATAATGTTTGAATCTTTATTTTGGTTTTGAAATTTAAAGTATAAATACATAATTCCCCCTTTTATTTTTCTCCCACAAAACTCTCTTCCTCTCAAATTCATGGCCTCCCTTTATTTGTTATTATTACATACATATGCATTAATATATACAATATAATCTGCTGTCTTCATTTATTTGTGTTATAGGATTTAAGGGCTGATCACTTGATATTGGATAATTAGTAATGGAGCTTACCATTGGGGAAGGCCATTTTCCTCCCATTCAGTATTCCTTAGTTGTCTTAGTTTTCACATGTTATTACATTTATTGGTGATGTCCTTGTTCAGGTCTTGCTTAGGAAGCCATATTGTTGAACTACCATCTGTGAAAACTTCCCTATCATTGCTAAGAAACACAGTCTCACAGCAGATTTCTCTGTCTTCTTGTTCTAAATGTTGATAGAGCAAATGCTTGGAATTATGCATTAGTATTGTAAACAGGGCCCTCAGACTATAGTAGGCCCCAAGATCTTAGCATAACTAACTCCAGTAAGGAAGTACTACTCAGGCTGTAAAACTCAGCATGTAGACAGTGCCACCCATGAGAACTAAAACAAAGACCTAATCCATCAAAGCCTGTAGTTCTGGGAAACTCTCTAAATGTATTAGCATTGCTTTTTGTCTTCTGCAGTTCCACTTCTGACTAACTGTTCTTGTTAACTTAGGTATGTCAACTCAGAGCATGATTTTTGTGCTTAAAATCTCATCCTGAGAAAGGCTCTGTGATACACTGGGATTCCAAACACAGAATTTAGTTGCCAGCTTTCTAATAAAGACTTCCTAATGGCTTAAACTCAACTATATTTTCCCAATTTTTGTGGAGACAAGTTTCAAAGAAATTTCTTAGATGCAAAATCAATTTGATTAGATTATCATCAAGACAAACACACATTTAAATATTGTCATGAAAGAGGGAAATAGTTATAGCAAAAAAACTCTATCATTGAGATAGTATTTTAACACTAATAATAACAGCATTAAACGAAATATATGAATATAGCTTTTTCAAATATCAACTGAAATTTTAAGATGATGTTCTTTTTGCATTTATTCATAATTTTATTGTTTCTTGTTAAGGCTTTTATTTTTATATGTAAAAGTGTCTTGCCTTGCCTGTGTAACAGTGACCATGGAGTCCAGAAGATGGTGTATCCCATGAGAGTAAAGTTACAGAGATTTGAAGCTACTATGTGTGTTCTTGGAAGAAAATTCTGGGTCCTCTGAAAGAGCATTCAGTGCTATCAACATCATACCTCCTAGACACCAGAGGCTAAAAGCTATAAATCTTATTCTAAGGAATGATTTATTTCTTTTGGAGTTGTTAGCCAGTGATCCCCAAACATTACAGGATATTTCCAGAACTCTTTATTACCTTCCAGAATTCATATACTTAAGTCACAGAAAATGAAATCAATCTGGTACTCACCTGAAAACTCCATCCCTGCCGGCTAGCTTTCACAGTATTTGAAGAAAAACGTAATCATCAATCTTACCCAACTGTGAAGTCTATGAGGTGCAATAATGACTGGCCATGACAGTCAAAGACATACCCACTGGTCCAATAAGAAACATTATCACCATGTATCCCACTCCACAAGATTAAACTTACACCTGGAACCATTATTGGGCCAAGAACCTATGGCTAGACAATCCTTAGCTCCTACTATTATTGTTTTAAATAGAGATAATTTTAAAAGCAACTCCTAATGATCTAACCCATATTATACCCCTATATTAAATCCTTCTTCAACCTTCAAAAGAGAAGCTTCTATTTTCCATAGATGAGGGTTAAAAAAAGACAACCCAACTGGACAAGGTGCAGAACCTAATATACTCCAGTAATGTTCAGCCCTAAATAGAATGTATATGCAGTAACATCTTCTCCAAAT
The DNA here is from genome assembly GCA_902168425.1 of Peromyscus attwateri. NCBI lineage: Eukaryota > Metazoa > Chordata > Mammalia > Rodentia > Cricetidae > Peromyscus > Peromyscus attwateri. Next base: position 10,787 of record CABHPP010142866.1, read on the forward strand.
ACCTAGAGATCATTTAAGGAGACAAAAAAAAAGAGTATATAGGATCCAGGGACAGTGGATGACACAATAAATAATGTCTTCTGGGCACAGCAAGGCCACTGTGTATATGAACTCATACTGCTTGTATCATTGTGTGCAAGGCCTGTACATGCTAACCTCAATCCTTGTCCTAGAATGGATATTAGAGTTGGGCAGAAAGTTTCACCCCCAACAGAGGAAATATTGGCAATTGTTCTCAGATATGAGAAGCAGTGTCCATTTTCTCTTAAGTATGTAGCCATGGATAAGTCAATCACCTTCCAGGGGAAGGCCATACATTTGTGAATATTTTGACAATAAAAATGGCTTTTATGAGGAAAAAAGATAAAATGTTTTATGAGAAGTAAGGATGTGGATCTGGGAAGAGGTGGAGGAGGGAGAATGAATATGATAAAAACATGTTTTACAAAATCCTTAAAAAGTAATAAAAATTAAAATGTGAATATGAAAACTCAAACTAACTCTTGATATGTTGATACTGACTTGAAATAATCAGTATGAATTCATGATTATTTATTTATATGTGTGTGCATATACACATATGTATGTCACATAAATATGAGAGAGAATTTACAAATACAAAATATATTTTTTCTGAACCTCTGTGTATGTGTAAGTATGTGAACTGTGTATCCATCTACTAGTGTGTTTCTCCCTAACTTTGTTAATTGAACTTGTTTGAGTAGAGCAACTCCTCTGTGTTGGGAGAGATCTGTTTGTGTTGATTGCTCTGAGATCACCAATATTATCCGACCTTGATCCAGAGAGTGGAGTCCACATTCATCTGGTCAGGATGGACCAAATAGTTTCCTGGTTGACTCAGGTGGAGATAGGACACACTAGGAGGAAGAGAAACTGAGGGCTTGCATAGTCCTTCTAATCTGGGAAGTGGAGAGGGGCAGGATCATGTTTCAGTCACTCTATGGATCTCTCAGCTTTATTCCGTAATATTTATTCCTGAGTTTTATTTCTTTATCAATGATAAAATTGTAATCCCATTACCCTAGGAACAGTTACTACACCCAACACAGTTTAACTTTCCAGATTCAATTCTGCTCAAAAGGAAAAGAATAGTTTCCACACAAAAGGATGCAAATGGACCTGGAAAAGATGTAACTAAAGTCAGATGGAAATCTGTTGAAAAGAACAGAACTCAACTTCAATGTACTCACACTGCCCATAAAAGGAAAATTCGAGCATTTAAATAAATGCTGGAATTCACTATATTAAATTTCTATTAAGTAATCTTTAAAACTGTCATGATAATCATATCAATGAATGGAGAGATAAAGTTCCATCTTATAATAAAATACTAATTATTAAACATAGAAGAAATTATAGAATTTTAAAACCTAAAACTTGGGAATCAAGTGTTAGAAAAAAATTTTCTAGTGAGCTACTCTAATGAAGTAGTAACAAATAAGTGAACATTGATGAACTAGAAGTGAGAGTCAGATGTGGAATTTCTATGAAGGTCTCAGAGGATCTTCATTTACTCATTAATTCTGTGGAAGAAAGAAAGTTTCAAAGTGAAGAAATTTCAAACCTGTACACAAGGTCACAGACTAGAAAGAGATGACTACTCTGCAGGTAAACAAACACATTGAGGATGGGGAAAGTCATGTTTTGCAAGGTAGAGAAGACAATTTCAAACAAGCAAAAGGAGTTATGAACCTTGGCTTCTTGAATTGAAAACCTCACTGTCAATGTGAAATCTTGATTTTTCAGTAAATAAACCAATACTGAAAGTGTAGAAAAATAGGATGATAGAGTGGTAGATGAAAGGTTTATAGATTATGGACAGATTAAAGGTGATAGTCAAATAGATGGTGGATAGATGATAGATGGATAGGCAGTGAGAAAGACAGGCAGATGGTAGACAGACAGACAGATAGACAGATCAATGATAGGTTTTGGAGAGGCATGAGAAAATAGATATGATAATTTGTTCATAAATATAATCCATCATACTGTGTTGGAGCCTTAATTAGAAGTGAGTTGAATTAGAACACTTGACAAACCTTAATGGGTTAACTAAAATAAAAAAGTATGGATTTTATGAAAAGCTTTATCTTTTAAAGCCAAAAAGTATTTTAAGTATTTTAAAAATTCTAACAAAATTTACAAAGGATCAATAATCTTAAATTTTTGAATGATCTCATTTTAAATAGTCCAAATAAATCCATACATAGTGTATTTTGCAATGTAGCTTTCCATTTTACTATGTAATTACATGTTCTGATTATACAACTAATTCCTGTAAGCATACTTATATAATTAAATGATATAATTACATAGAGTAATTGCATAATTATTGTAATGGCATAATTATAGTAACTACTCAATTGCAAAACATTCAATGCACAAGAAAAACAACCAGATTAATTGCTGTAATAAAATAGCTCCCTAAAAGCCATTTGGGGTTTTAAATAAAAATTTCATTTGGAGTTTAAGTACAACATATTTTTAAAACAGTAAAATATAAATATAAATTTTAAATATGCTCAGTTCTTCAGATTTATTTTTATAATTAAAAAATAAACTATTAAGTAAAATATTAAATATTTAAAAATCTCCTAATATTTGAAAAATTGACCAGAGCATTAATACTCAATTATTTATTCCTAGTTAACTGAACAGAAACACAGGAAAATGTTATCAACAGTAAATGATTTTATTTCCCATAAGACATGATAATTATAAAAATTTTCTCCTGATCTAAGGAAGTAGGAAACCTATTGTGCATTTCAAAAATAGATGAAACTTTCATATTATATATTTATTATAGAAATTACCAAGATGAATGTTTCTGGGCTTCAAAACCTTCAAAACCATAGACTTTAAAGTTCCATTTTCATTTAAAAATCTGAGGATAGAAGTGACCAACAATTTTCCTTTTTTTTTTTTTTTTTTTTTTTGCTGGTCCAGTGTTTTGGAAAGTTACCTAGTCCTTTTCTGGTAGCACTAACTAGGTTTAAGCTCCAGATACTATGTATATACAGAACGATCTTAGCTCCCCCTAGCAACTGTGTTCTTTAAAATGTCACAGGTCGCCGGGCGTTGGTGGCACACGCCTTTAATCCCAGCACTCGGGAGGCAGAGGCAGGCGGATCTCTGTGAGTTCGAGGCCAGCCTGGGCTACCAAGTGAGCTCCAGGAAAGGCGCAAAGCTACACAGAGAAACCCTGTCTCGAAAAACCAAAAAAAAAAAAAAAAAAAAAAAGTCACAGGTTTTCTATGGTACCTGTCTATTTGATTAATTTTTAGGCAAAAATCTCTTCCATTTATCATTTGATTTCAATCAATATACACTTAAGTCATCTAGTCAGAGATCTTCAAAATGCCATAAATTAATTTTGTTTAAATCTAAAGTGTTAGAAAATTTTGTGTGAGGAGCTAAAGAAAAGAGAACAGTCCTAATACCTTTCATATCAATGCACATACACAGGTTCTTCTATCAGCATTTGGATTTTAACATTGAAGTGTTTTAACACCCACACTTTTCTAATGTATTTAAAGCCTTGTATTTCATTGAGAAGTTGGATTACCTGCACTGATTTTATTTCCTTAAAACATGAAAATTTTATACATTAACTTGTTTTAATTTTTATCCTAAATTTCTGTCTTAATCAAATTGTTATTAAATTAAATTGAATTATTTTTCTCACTGTTTATATCAAAGTCCAAATAGATCCATACTTATCATCTTGCACACAACTCAACTCCAAATGGATTAGAGATCTCAACGTAAGACCATATACACTAAAGCGGATAGAAAAGAAAGTGGGGGATAGCCTTGAACTCACTGGTACTAGAAAACACATTGTGAACAAAACACTTAGCACAGGAACTAAGAACAGTTAACAAATGAAACATCATTAAACCAAGAAGCTTCTGCATGACAAAGGACACCATCATACAAAGCAGCATCCTACACAATGAAAAAAGGTTTTTTACTGACTACACATTCTATAGAGGGTTAATATTCAAAATATATAAAGAACTCAAGAAATTAGATATCAAGAAAAAAATAGCTCAATTAAAAATGAGATGCTGATCTGAACAAAGTATTCCCAAAAGAGAAATCTCAAATGGCCGATAAACACTTAAAAGAAATGTTCAACATCCTTAGCCACTAGGGAAATGCAAATTAGATCTGCTTTGAGATTTTACCTTACATCAGTCAGAATGACTAAGTTCAATAAAACAAGTTATAGCTCATGTTGATGAGGATGTGGAGCAAGGGGAACACTCATTCATTACTGATGGTACTGAAAATTTATACAGCTGCTATGGAAATCAGAGTGTTAGTTCCTCAGGAAGCTGAGAATAGATCTATCTCAAAATCCAGCTCTACTACTCCTAATCATATACCCAAGGAACACTTCATCCCACCACAAAGACATTTGCTCAACTATGCTCAACTATGGAACTCTACTCGTAATAGCCAGAAACTGGAAACAGCCTAGCTGTCCCTAGACAGAAGATTAGATAAAGAAAATGTAGTCCATTTCCACAATGGAGTATTACTCAGCCATTAAAAAATGAAATAATGAAATTTGAAGGAAATGGATGGAATTAAAGAAAAAAAATCCTAATGAGGTAACACATACATATAAGCCAAATACAACATGTATTTACTATATGTGAGTATTAGCTGTTAAGTCAATGATAACCAAGCTATAATCTGTAGAACAAAAATTAGGCATTGAATAATGAACTGGGGTTAGAGGAATATAGACCTCCCCAGAAAACAGAAGTAGAATATAGTTATAGATAAGGGGGTGGATTGGGAGAATCAAGAGGGAAGAGGGAGGAGAGATGGGAACAAGGGGGAAATATGGGGTGAGGCAGCTAAAATTAAGGATCATTTGAGAGTAGTATGGAAACCTAATTCAGTAGAAGCTTCCTAAAATATGTACATATATTAGGGCAATCTAAATGAAATCATCAAATAATGGGGGGGAGAGAGGCCCAGCTGTAAACCTCTTGTCACCCAATGAAGCATCCAGTACTTGGGGGCAGAGACTGAGTTAGATCTAATTGAGTTGTTGCCCAATAGGGTCCTATGGGAATTTCCAAACATCCCAAGGTTCTGCCAAGACTACAGGTTCAGGTTGCTCTCCACAAACTGAGGGCAAGACTCCTTTGCTAAAGACAACACCTACACAAGTCATCAAACATGGAGAAGTCAAGCTGGTGCCTATAGAGAGCCTTTACCCTACTACATTCTAGGGTCTTTGGTATAGGAAGGTACTCTGCAAGCAACCAAAGAAGAAACATAAACACAAATTCAACCACAAATTCTTTTATCTACAAAGCTGTCTGTGGTGATATTGTGTTCCCCAATATATTGTGCACCCAAATAAACTTATCTGGGGTCAGAGAACAGAACAGCCACTAGATAAACATAGAGGCCAGAAAATGGTGGTACACACACCTTTAATCTGAGCATTCTGAAGGCAGAGATACATCTGAATCTCTGTGAGTACAAAGCCACACTGGAAACAGCCAGGCATGGTGACACACGCCTTTATTCCCAGGAAGTGATGGCAGGAAGCAGAAAGGTATATAAGTCATGAGGACTAGGAACTAGGTCTGGTTAACCTTTTAGGCTTTTAAACAGCAGTTCAGCTGAGATCCATTTTGAAGAGGACTCAGAGGCTACCAGTCTAGGGAAAAAAGATCAGCTGAGGAGTTGGCGAGGTGAGGAAGCTGTGGCTTGTTCTGCTTCTCTGATCTTTCAGCATTGACCCCAATACCTGGCTTCAGGTTTGATTTTATTAATAAGATCTTTTAAGATTTGTGTTACAGCTGTTCTGTCGGCAATATATGCTAGTGTAATCATGACAAAGCTTATGGAAGTAACCAACCAATATCTGAATGATTTGACATAAGGCCCATACCACAAGATGGAGCCTAACCTGACACTGCTTGAGTGACCAAGAACTTGAGACAAGATAGCCAAGGGATATAGGGTAAAACCAAATATTATTGTTCTAAAAACAACAACAAAACATCAAAATGTAGTAATAAAATGATTCCTAAGACATTCTGTTATGCTCTAGATAGTGTCTTGCTTAGCCATCATCAGGGAAGCTTCCTCTTGCACTAGACAGGAACAAGTACAAAGACCCACAGCCAGGCATTATGCAGAGAGTGAGAAACCTCAGAAAACCCTTGGAAAAAGAGGTATAAAGAGTGTATGAACAAGAGGGGGTTGTAACTGGGAGTATCTGTTCTGCCCAGTCCCACAGTCATTCAGTCCTAATAAACACACAGAGGCTTAGATTAATTATAAACTGTTTGGCATATTGCTCAGCTCTTATGCTTAAACTAACCTATAATTATTGTCTGTGTTTAGCCACATGTCTCAGTCCAACATTCTCATCTTACTGTGTCTGGCTCACAACTCTGTCTGCCTTTCCCCTTCCCAGTCTTCTCCTAGTCTGGTCACCCTGCCTATACTTCCTGCCTGGCTACTGGCCAATTAGTGTTTTATTAAATCAGTAGGAGTGACAAATCTTTACAGTGTACAAGAGCATTATCCCACAGCATTTCTCCTTTTTTTTTCTTTTCAAAACAAAAACCCTGAATCTGATCTCCTTTGCTTAGTTTTTTCTAGACCATTATCCATAATAATTTGTAACCAACATTCTAAACAAAGACAAATATCCATAATCCATTTTTTTTTTAGAATGTGGGCATAGTTTTCTAGGCTACTTCCTGCTGATTGGGGGTGCTGGTAATCTTATGGAAATCCAAAGAAAATTCAGGATTATGTTCAAGTCCTGACTGGAGTAGTGAGGATGGATCATCTCAGTCAGCAGACTTGAAGCCTTTCTGGATGCAGAGCTCAGAGTAAACTGCAACAGAGGCACTCTGAAACATTGGATCATCTGTGCCATCTGTTTCCATTGGAGATTTCTCAGGGGGTCTTCCTTGAAAAAAAATCTGATTTTTCTTAACACAGAATGAATCCACAGCCTCTCATTTCCTATGGAAATAAAGCATAACCTCTTCTTTAAAGTAACATATCTTTTTTTTTTTTTTTTGGTTTTTCGAGACAGGGTTTCTCTGTGTAGCTTTGCGCCTTTCCTGGAACTCACTTGGTAGCCCAGGCTGGCCTCGAACTCACAGAGATCCGCCTGCCTCTGCCTCCCAAGTGCTGGGATTAAAGGCGTGCGCCACCACCGCCGCCCGGCTAAAGTAACATATCTTTTTACTTAAATTTTAAAGTCAAGTCATTTTCAAAACATATATGTTGGATTAATCCAGCAACATTTCTAATCAAATGTTTCTTAGCAATTGTTACTCCTGCTTCAGCTGTCAAACAATTCAAAGACAGCACAATAACATACAGTATCCAGATTCTTTATGTATTTTTCATTTTTATATGGCTTTATTTTTTTATTATTCTATTTCTTTTTTAAAGACTTTCTTTACCCCTTTTCTTTTCTCTCTCAAGCCTATGTATAGTTTTAAACACACTGTAACCTATTTAAAAGATTTTTTCCATCTGAATCTATTTTATTGTGTATCTGTAATCATTTTCTGAGCAGGAGAGTTTTTAAATTGCTAAGCGCTAGGACTGAAACTTTGGTTTTGGCTGATGGCTCTGCCCTGCTCTGTTTTTCAACACGGTGGAGCTACTACTGGCTAATAAAGAAGCAACTATGGCCTATGATAAGGTACAATAGAGCCAGGTCAGGAATCTAAGCAGAGAGACAAGGAGAAGAAGGCAGAGTCAGAAAAGATGCTGAGTGCTGTCATAGGAGAAAGATGTAACAGAACAGAGGTAATATGAGGAAGCTACATGGCACAACATAGATTAATGGGAATGGGTTAATTTAAGAAGAAAGAGATAGCTAACAAGAAGCCCGAGTCATTGATCAAATAGTTTGTAATTAACATTAAGCCTCTGAGTGATAATTTTATAAGCGGTTGCCAGCCAAGTGGGACACAGGAAAACTTCTGGTTACAGGGGGTGAAGGACACCAAGAAAACAAGACCCTCTAAATCAACAAGATGTATATACATATGAACTCACAGTGACTGAGGTAGCATGCATAGGGCCTACACGGGTCTGCACAAGGTAAAGTTCTAGAGCTTAAAGGAGAAGTAGACATATGCCCCCATCCCTAATCCAGAAGCTATCTCCATTTAATAACTACTGGAAAATGAAACTTCAGTTTCCTCCAAGGGAGTTTCATGGGAGAAAGAAACCACTCTTAAGGGCAGACTGCATGCCAAGTAGTCGATGCCAACAGGAAATGAACTCAAGGCAGGCTGCATGCCCAGCAGTAGATGCTAACAGAAAATGAACTCAACAGCATCTTTGGAGGTTTCCTTTGTTTAACATGTTGTGTCAGGGCTTCTCCTTTTTAAAAATTATCGTGTATTAATTTTAATTCACTTATGTATTTTCTTCTCTCTTTTTACCCTACAGGTTCTTTGTATATATATTATGGCTTTCAGGTTAGTGATTTTATGGGATTCTTGAGTATGCAAACTAGTGGCTCTCTGTTCCTTCTTCATTATCTTTGACTCTTTTCATTCTGTGTGTTTTGTCTAATTCCAATGTGCTAGTTATTATTATTATTATTATTATTATTATTATTATATTTTATTATATTATTATGTCTTAGAAGCCTATTTATTTTCTAAGGAGAGACAGAAAGAGAGTAGATCCAGATTAGGGAAAGGGGAAGGGACTGGTAGGAGCAAAGGGAGGGGTTCTGTAATTAGAATATATTATGGGAGAAAAAAAACATTTTAAATAAAGGGGAAATATAAAATCAAAAGAAAATGTATCATTTTTATTTTTTAGAAAGTATTTGCCTCAACATTTCAATTAATTTAAGTCCACAGGTTATGACATTAGTATTGTATGTATGCATGTGCATGTGTGTGTGTATGTGTAGTGTATGTGTTAAGGACAGATGTTTATATCAGGATATCTTTCTTAATCATTTATCCACATATTTTTTGAGACAGTGCTTCTCCCTGTACATTGAGTTTACCATTATGGCTAGACTTGTCAGAGAGCCCTTGACATCTGCTCTGTTTGTCAGGTAGCTCTGGGATTGTAGACAAATGCTGCTATACCTGACTATTTATGTGGGCTGGAGATTTGAACTCAGTTCTCATGCTTTCACCCACTGAGACATCTCTCCAGATCCAAATGACTAATTTTTAAAGTGAACAGTTACAGGATGTGTAGAGCCTTCACTTTGTCCTGCAGTGACCACCCTGACACACACACCCCAGACATGTAAGGCATTGGCAATCACAAATCTCCTTTCTGACACAAGGATTTACCTATTGTCTGTATTTAATTCAAATAATAAGAGTAGCCAAAACAGAAACAGTTACATTCTGTTTTATTCCATAAGTCTATTCAGCCTAACCTTTAAAAAAAATCCCTCCACAGTTCAGCAAATTTAAGATGAAAATTGTAAAATGTATATCCTCTGACACAATAAACAAACTAGTAATCAATTTCAGAAATAACTGGGAGCTACAATAAATGGAAATCAAGCAACATATTCTTGAATGAGCAATATGTCAATTAAGAAATTCAACAGGAAATTTTAGAAATTCTTGAGGTAAGTGAAATTGGTTACACAATTTATTAAAACCTGTGGGATATGGCATGCTTGTTTCTAAGAGGAAAGGTTACAGCAAACAGCACACATCAAAGACCACAGCTTCCAGGTAGATAAGCTGACATTCCACCTTAAGGACCTAGAAAAACAAGAAAACCAAACTTCAGAGAGTTAGAAAGGTCAGAGTAGAAATAAATGAAACATTGAACACTTAAGAAATATTTAAAGCCAATAGGATGAAATCAAATGATTTCTATTCTACTACATTGTGATATTCACATAACCTACTTGAATTTAAAATTCCAATTTGGATGCTTAATTCTAACTTATGTTCCAGTCCCCTGACCACATCTTTACCATATATTCCACACTTCCCACTTATGACCACCAGGAATCTCTTTCCCAAAAGATAACGAAAACAAACAAAAATCAACCCCTCTAACTTCATGACATTTCAGCAAATACTGCACTGAAAATCATGTTAAGATGAGATCACTGCACAAATGCTGACCACTAAAGTCTGCCTACATGTGTCTAATAAGGTTATTTCTTGAAGAAATTATTCTGACTGTTTCATACACAGAGATAATCACCATAATTTTCATGCAGAGAAAAGGAGATGAGGCAAAGTAAAAGCTCTCATAGGAGAGACATTGAAAATGTACCCTGAGTCATACCCAAAGCCTCATAGCCTGCTCACTATAGGTCTTGGTTCATGGGGCAAGTCTTCTGCATTTGTAGTGAGCCATGTATATGATAAAATTAATACATAATACACATATAATGTGTTACCATTATTGTGCTAATTTTCATAACAAAAGCCCCAAGAAAGTATTCCTATAAGCATTTTCTTCCATGATAACAATTTTTTTTAATATTTAGTAAAAGGATGGATAAAATCTGACAATATGCTTCTTGATAGTAAATTTTAAAACAAAATAAGCAATCATATCAATAAAGCTTTTTATAGCTTCTCTTGAGACAACAGTGTTTCACATTATCCTGAAGTAAGCACTTCATTTACATTTACTCAGGTGTGAATTGTACACTAATTAAACCATTACAGTGAGGGTCATATCACCACATGTTAAAAATATACAAGGGAACTGTTCCTCACTGGAGTTCTTCTACTGGCTAAAAAAGGCATGAGACACATAGCATTTCAATACTGAATTGTTTTGCCTACATTTATTAAGTAAAACTGATCAAGCTTTTTCAAACTAAAGCAAAACTGAATCTATTCACTACCTACTTTTCCAAATAAAGTTTTATTGAAACACACTCAATATCCATTTCTTGTGCATTATTATGGGTGCTCTCACATTACAAAACTATCAAGAATATCCTTACAAACCATTTGTTCCTCTAAAACAGTACACCAACCCTGCTGTAAATAGTCTCAAACCTAGTTCTGTGATGGTCCTTTGCTTGCTACTGGGTAGTTCACTGGTGGTGTTTTGTACGAACAAAGCAGTAATATTTACTAACTCCAAGTCTATGTACAAGGTAGGCAAGCTGCTTTTTAATGATTTATTTTTTTATTATATGTGTATGAGTACTTGCCTACATGCATGTGTATATAACATATGGGTACCTACTGCTTGTGGAGGAAATATGAGTGTTGGCTCCCTTGCAACTAGATTTGTACCTGGTTATGAGTTTGTAAGCCATGTAGGTGCTGAGAACTGAACGTAGGTTCCCTGCAAGAGTTGTAAGCACTATTAACCACTGAGTCAGTTCCTCAATCTGACTCAGTTATGTTTTCAGGGAGTATTTCTCTTGCATATTCTCTATGGCTATCTTGTTTGGTACTATTCAGATTTTGCATATTAAAATTATTAAATGTTACATAGCTATGTCATTCATGCAATAAGCATGTTTATGCTTTTAGACATTGTTTTATAGCATGTGGGTAGTCACATTTTGTGGGTATACCTATGAAAAACAAGAGTAGTCTGTTATGCCCAGATCATGACCCCAAAGAGACCACTGAAGACCTTGGATGTCCAGAATGCAACAGCAAGGTTTATTCTGTTAGATACAAGTCTAGACAGGGAACTCATTCCTACACCCAATACAGTGAGGCAGGAAGGAGTTGCTTTTTCTTTGTGAGGCTAGCTTTTTAAGCCCTTCAGGGGGTTGGGGGGCTTTGCACGGGTGCAACTCAGATTGGTTTACTTTTATCTCTGTTCTCTTTTAATTGGGTGAGGGTATGTAACCTTTGAATTTACTGGTTGGTGGTTACAATTACCACTTTGGGGGCAGTCCAGCACAAGTCCCAGGCTTTGTCCTTGAGCCACCATGGGGGCTAGCTGGCCTAGCATGTACTGACTGTGGGGGCTGGCTCAGTGGTCTAGGCTCTGTCCTTGACTCATGCACATAACTCTAAGTTGGTGAGGGGTCCCAGACAATAAACATCTGGCTGAACTTTGAGCAGTCAGAGTACGTACAGAAAGGGAGCTACTGCAAGGACTATGTCTTTTGTTCATGGCCCTCCCAGAGACTGCTTGCTCAGTCTCAGGAAACTGAAATTGAGGTCTGATCTCTGAGAGAAGACTGAGCGGCTTGTTATGGCATCTGCTTGGTCCTTTCATAGTCCATGTCCTAATAGGACTTAATGAGATATGGAGGGCAAAGCTCACTTAAACAAGAAATTATAACACAATGTTTAAAGGTTCAGAGCAAAAAGTTACAGCAGGAGCACTGAGGTCTGTGTACTGGGTGCTAGGGCTGCCAGAACTAAGTTCCCAGCCCGAGTGGCTGAAATGACAGATACATATTTTCTGGTTGTACCTGTGAAATGAAGTGTTTTCAGGGTCCTCATGTGGACTATGCAGGAAGATCTTTTCCAGCTTTGCTTATTGTCCTTTGGATGACACTGGTCCTTCTATGCGGGCCAGTCTCTGGGGACACAAACAGAAGAGACATTATTGTATTTGAGTTCTAACTCACATGTGGAATATTGGTGGGGCCTGATGAGCTACCTTCTTTGCTTTTTATTGATTCTGAGGACTTCTGTTCGATGTTTGATTATTCCAAGGTCAGAAAATCTTTTGTCTATATTTTCCTTAAATTATTAGTTTTCAAATAAATTGTATATATGATAAAAGTATATGAATTAAGATATTTTGTCACATTAATTTCACACTGTACTTCCTCCAGCTTGTTAAAAGAGTGTATTTACCCATTAAATTGCTTCTGCAATTTATCAAAAATCAATTGACTATAAATATGAAAGCCTTCTATTTCTGGAAAGTCTTCAAATTCACTAATTCATATGCTTATCCTTCTAAAAATATCACCTTGCCTTGAATGCTGTGTTCTATAATTACTTTCAAAACAAGTTACATGAATTTTCCAACTCTATTTACCTTTTGAAAAAACTTATTTCTGCTTTCCTGTCATTTCCTTTTAAACCTTAGAATCAGCATGTTGGCTTTGATAAGCAATAATCCTTCTAGGCTTGTTGTTAAGAATATATTGCATCTCGTATAGATTTTCCAGCTTTCTTTGGGCTGTTTAGTTTACTGATAACCTCTGTTGCTGTGCAGAAGCTTGTTAGTTTCATGCAACCCTATATTGAGAGCTGCTGGTAGCAAAAATCCATGGGAGTATACAGCAGTGACAACTAGAGTTCAGAAGGTCAACCTGTCTGTTCTGTTAGAGGAAATCATCACGCGAGGCATTATGGAATTACTGCCTTTTGAATGAACTGGCTGTCTCTTATAAACTTCTTGTGCAATAACAGCTGTGATTCTCTCCATTTATCATGCATTTCCATGTTATGTGTATATGTAATCTCATAATTGCAACTCAGTCTTGGGCACAACTCTCCTTATATATTTGGGGTATTTGCATAACTGTCCCCGGCTATGTTTATTTTTTTATTAACATAAATCTGGTCAGGGCCATTCTCTGGACCAAAGTATTTCAGCAAATATACTTTTTTCCAAGGACAAAACTGCACATAGATAAACATTAGCTCCTCTCACCTACAGATAGAGAAAAGAACCACTAACAATTAAATCCTCAACTCCTTACCTTCACCCAGGGTTATTTACACAAGATCCTAACTTAAGAAATTTACAGTTCACATTCCTGGGTGAAGTCTTAGCCACTTGCTAGTTACTGAGTTAAGGTAGTTACTTCCCACTGACCCAAAGAGATTGCCTTCAAGGCCAGGCAGGCATAGGTGCCAAGCTTCTTTCTTGTGCAAATTAAGTTTTAACTCCTCCTCAGCCAGGGGCTATTCCTAGATTCCCTAATTGATCTTAGCCTTTAGGTGACCCTACCAGAGAACTCCCCTTTAGTCACTCCCCTTTTGGGTTATAATTGGAAGCTGACATTTATTGCTTTATGTGTGGATCCTTTTCACCTCTCTCCACAACCCTGAAAACTTCAAGCCTCAAGTTGCTTTGCCAAAGAATTACTGCTTGTGTATATATTCAACAGCACTGGGGGAATTCATTGAGAAGAACAAGATGAGGATGAGGATGAGGATGGAAAGAACTAGATAAACATGAGAGAACAGCAGAAGGGACTGAGAGGAACTAAGTATGAGAACAGAAAAGAAACTGTGTAGATAGAATTTACTTAGAAGAATAAAGTGAATGGACTAACGAACTCAGTGTGCTTAGATTCATTGAATATCCCTCAGATTAGTATCCTTAGCTGCTTGTAGCATCTGTTCTGGACCCTGGTAGAAATCTCCTCAGGGCAGGCACCTGGAGAGAATTTGTTAGTCCCATCCATGTTTATTGTTATATAATATATAATAACAATGAAATAAAAAGCCCACCACTGGATTAAGAAATAGCAAAAATAAATTACATATTTATAAAATATAATTTTACTCTGCTCTAAAAAAGTTAAATCATGAAATTTTCAGAAAAAAACAGATGAATCTTGGAAATATATTATTAAACTAGGTAAGTCAGATAGACAAAAGTTGCATGTTCTCATTCAATCACAGATCCTACTTTACAATGTTTATATATGTGTGTGTAAGTAGAGGTGAATATAGGCATAGAATGTGAGGGTATACATGACATAATGAAAAAAGCAGAGTTTTGAGGTCATGGAGAGAGAACAATAGAAAACAAGCAGCATGAAAATGGAAAGGAAGGTATGGGAAGTGGTGGGAGGGTATGAAGGAGCATAGAGCAATAGCAGAGTGAAAGAAGAAAAGACAAAATTGTCTGGAAATTGACACATAGCACAAAAACATAAAACTACACCTTCAGAAAACATATACCAGCCATGGGTCACGTTTTATATTTACTTACTGTTCCCTCTGATTTAGCCATTTCCACTACTTACCTGCAAACCACCAGAATGATGAAAAAACCAAAGAAAGCACTCACTGTGCTCCATTTTTTTTTATTTTTGCCCCAAATACACCACTTTTAGTAGTAAATCATTTTGTAGCCCATCTCCTAAAAACTCAGCTCACTTCAAGAACTGTAATTGATTCAGAGATGCAATTCCTAGTGTCATGGGAACAAATTTATCCTGTCTACCTTGTCTGAGGTTTAGAAAGTTTTAGCTGCAATTTAATGGCCTTTAAGATAATATGTTACAACCTACCAAAATCCTGAATGTATTACGTCTCCATTCTATTTCATAAAATCATTCAGCAATTTATATATTTAGTATTATTGTCCTTTCCTCTGAGAAAAGACTTTATCAAGTTTCTTAACCACCAGAGAAGTAAAAAATGCCAAGCTGTAGTATGTCAAAGCTCCTATGTACCTTTGTTTGAGCCTACATATATCTCTAACACTTACATTAGATCTAAACCTAAAGACAAAGTTCTAATCCTATTATATCAGAGTCTAATCATGCATATCCCCAACAAGAGACTTAATTTTAACCTTGCTCTAACCTAACAATAACTATAAACACAAATATAGACCTCATATAAACCTATTTGTAAGTTTAGATATAACCTTAATCTATTCCTAGCTTCAACCTTGGCCTAAGCCAACAATTAACCCTAGCACATACCCCAAACCTCAAGCTTAGTGTGACATATAACCATAACCTAAAACTAGCCCTGACTCTATCCACAACCTTAAAACTAACATTAAACAAAGGTCTTCATCTAGCTAAAATACTGACTCTAACACCAGTCTTAACTCTAACACTAACCTTAAACATACCCGTACTTCTTACCCTATCCCAATCACTACCTCTATTTCCAACCTTAACCCTATCCATACCTTTAAACATAGTCTAACCTGAACTAACTTGAATAGTAACGCAAATCCTGGCTCTTACCTTAAACTGAATCCTAATTTAAACCAGAGTCCAATGTTTACCACTATTCCTAAAAAAAACAGAAAACCTACATCCAGCCCAACACATAAAACCAGGTATAAAACTAATTATAACCCTAGTTGTAACAATAATTGTAGCTCTTATACTAATTTTATATCAAACTGAAACCTAACCCTATCTATAATCCTAACCCTAACCATGAACCTAAAAGTAGCTCCAACACTAATCCCAGGACTAACATTAGCCTTTACAGCAAACCTAGTACCATTGATAAGTATATCCCTAACACTAATGAAATCATTATCTAATCAAAACTCTTTTTTTCAAGCAAGATTTTAACCCTAATATTAACTCTAAGCATAGGCTTAAATCTACCTCAAACCTTAGTCCTAATCCTCTCCGAACCCTAAACATACCACTAGCTATAACCTTGGACCTAATTGATACCAGTCAACACCATAGCTCTAACACTAAACTTAAATCTAGTTCAAACACCAGCTTTAAATATATCTGTAGGCTCTATGAAATTATAACCCTACCTCCATCCTGAAAAATAAGACTTGTTCTAAAACTGGCTTAATCCTATCTCAAAAACTAACTATAACACTTACAATTACTTTGTACCAAGCTCTAACCTAACCCTATCCATAAATCTAATTCTATCTCTGCCATCAGTCCTAATCGTGAACCTAAACCTGGCTCTATCCCTAACAATAGGAATGGCACTAACCCTAACAACAAATGTAGCTCTAGCTTTAACCCTGAGTGAAACTCTAATTCTAACCATAACCTTAGGACTAACACCCACACTGTGCCTATCCTAACCCTAACCCTTGAAACTAGGCATTTGGAAGTTGGACTAGGGTATGGGTAATCCAGGTTGGTATAGGTCGTGATCTATACTTATCTGTCCCAAGTCAGAAGCAATGAAATGGTCCACATATACACTCCAGAGAGCACATCAGTGTTCTGACATTCTTGACACCACACACACACACACACACACACACACACACACACACACACACGCACACACACACACACGCTTGTGCCTGCAGTATTCTCAGCAGAGAGAAGATAGGCACAGATTTGTGTTTTAGATCTTTCTCCACAACAGGGTGAATGGAGATTAGGCAGGCGAGGCTAGTTGTTCAAGAGAACTGAACAGACAGTGAGGGCAGAAAAAGCAGGTGTGTGGCCCCCAAAGTGCAACTGGGTAAGAATTTGTCCCCTGGATCTCTACTTCTATGACTATAATGACAAAATAATGCTTGTATCTGTCTGTCTCAGGAATTGCTTGAAAATTAATGACATAATGGCCTCACTGGTATCCACGAATTAAACAACACCCGGGTACTACTGGTGCACATTAAACACCGGAGATGTAAAATGCGCTTTGAAGACAGACCTGGGAATAATTATAGTTTGCTAAGTATTGTTAATTTTACCACAGCTTGGAATCATGAACTTTCTCAATGATTCTAAAAGAAATTGCCTCCCCATCATCTTACTAAAGAGGCACAGTTTCTCACAGGCTCTATTCTCTCCTTGTACTTAGTGATTCAGCCACCTTCATTGGATATCGAGTAAGAAAATCAATAATTTACCTTTTTAGAATCAAATTGGACAAGATTTCCCTGTGTGGCCTTGCTGACTCTATAAAAACTTGTTCCTTTTCATTCCTCTTCAGTAAGTGCAGGCATACGTGTGTGTTCAATAGAACTTTTAATACACAGCACACTAGGACAACTGAAGTTTCCAGGTGATATGGTAATAGAACTGTTTCTCGAGCCTTTCTTCTGATTCTGCACCACTTTGTTCTATAAATATTCATTTATAGTCTTATAGCCAAGCACAAGGCCCAGGCAGGAAACCTAGGTAATCAATGACTGTGGAACTGCGCGTCTCCTAGTCTCATCTGATGAACAGGACTGAAAGTCCATTTCTTTTGTAACAGTAATGAGGACGCACTACTGTTGGTGACTATAAATGGGGCCCAGAAAAGAGGAAGGCGAAAACAACAATAACAACAACAGCAAACCCTGAAGGTAAGAGACAGGAGAATGAGAAAGGGATGGGAATATGGGTCGAGTCAGCACCTCTGGATGAGTTCCTCCCTCTTCATCCTGGAAGACCTGATATCAGGGGTTTGCATCCTCCTGGGTGCGTGGGTGGAACCTAGGTGATGGAATGAAAAGGAGGTTCCTCTTTGCAACACAGAGAGGGAGTGTCACACAATTTCCTTTGGGCTAGAACCAGCTGAGCAGGTCAGGTAGACAGTGAGGACTGCACAGAGCAGAGGGCCATCCAAAGACACCACAGTGTCCCTCTGCCTACGCGAGCCAGGTCTGGTTGGCCATTTCATGACTGAGGCTCAAGCTCAAGCCTGTGCCATGAGTGACAGTCCTGATGCTCCACTTGCAAGACAGCTACACAAGCTCAGACAACCAGTTGGCAGCCCCAGGGTCTGCTGCCCATTGTTAGGTTTCTGCGGGCCTACTACTGCATGCTGACCTCCAAGTGACTGCTGCTTAAAGGCTCCCACAGGTGAGACTACTTGGTTCCCCGAGAGCATTTTCTCCTAAGACCAGTTCTACTCTAATGCAGGAGGTAATGTTCTCATTTAGTCACCCAGCAAATAAACTAATCTCACCAGCGTGACTGTTAAAGAACTTCCTCAAGTCCATGCTTATGCACATGTGCCCTGTTTTGCATTAGTTGTACAAGCCAGTCACCAATCCCATCAGGCTTACCTCTCTTATACTCTCTCGTCCATGTTCACTTATGTGAAGCCAAGTGTGTTGCTGTGGGACAGGAACTAGTCACTGCAGTAACCAGGAAGCTGATACTCCACAATAGGCTAGATTCAGGGCTTCAGTTTCTCTCTATCAAAATCTTTTACTCCCACCCTTCCTCTACAGTCCAAGTGGACCCTCAACCTGAAGCATCTTGCTGGTGAATAAGGAGTCAAGCTCTCAGCCTCCTGCATGACTGACTTCTCAGCTCAGGGCTGTGGGTGTTTGGCATTGGTTTCTTGGGCAGCTGTTAAAGACAGACTTTCTTTAAGCTTAAAACTTCCCTTCTGGTTCAAATAAATCCATTCAAAGGGGGAGGAGGTAGGTTGGCTCCCAGCAGTGGAATGCAGGCAGAAGTGCCTTAGTTATTCCAGTGTTTCTTTAGTTTCTAGCTGCCTTCCTCTTCCTGAGTCACCCTAGAGGCCCTAGGTGAAAGGTGTTTGGGGAGGGAGTGACATCTTTTGGCTTGACCTTACATTTCGTGAGTGAAATGAACCAGTGATTTTCCAAAATTAAAGTTTCTGTGGCCTGACTGGAGCTTACAGGATTGATTGTTTCAAGTCACTGTCATAGTTTGAGTTTCTATTGCTGTGAAGAGAAATGATGACCATGGCAACTCCTTTAAAAGAAAACATTTTATTGGGGTGGTTTACAGTTCAAAGGTTTAGTACATTATCATCATGGTAGGACCCAGCAGCATGCAGGAAGATGTGGTACTTGAGAGATAGCTGAGAGTCCTACATGTTGATCTGCAGGCAACAGGAAATGAACTGTGTTACTGGGTATAGCTTGAGTATAGGAGACCTCAAAGCCCACCCCCACAGTAACATACTTCTTCCAACAAGGCTGCACGTACTCCAAAAAAGCCACACTTCCTAATAGTACCACTCTTTTTGGTAGCCATTTTCTTTCAAACCACCACAGTTACCTTCAAAAATCTATCACTTGACAGCCTAGAAAATGAGCAGATGAAGATGAAGTGAACAGCTAAAAAAAGAAGCTTTCTGAGAAATCCATTTCTTGATCAGAATTCAGCTTCTGTCTAAAACATTGCTTTTCTCTTTAAACCAGATTAGATGCTTTGCACTTTATAACACTCAAAGTTGAATAGCCTTTCACACTAGGATCTTTGAGATACTGACATATAGGGTGTGTTGGCTTGAATGAGAACGGCCCCATAGACTCATAGATTTGAATGCTTGGTCACCAGGAGGAGTAGGAGGTGTGTCATTGCTGGAGGATGTATATCACTGGAAGTGGGCTTTTAGGTTTTCAAAAGCTCCAGCCAAGCCCAGAGTCTCTCTCTTCCTTCTGCCTGAGGATCCGGATCTCAGCTACTTCTCCTTCTCCAGGTCTGCCTGCATGCTGCCATGTTTGCTGCCATGCTGATAGTGGACTAAACCTCTGAAACTGCAAACAAGCCCCAATTAAATGTTTTCTTTTATAAGAGTTGCTGTGGTCTTGGTATCTCTCCACAGCAATAGAACAGTCATTAAGACACTGGAGAATCAAAATTCAAATCTTGCTTTTCTTTGGGTGAGAAAGTCACTATCCTCTCTCTATTAAATGAAACAAAACTCCCTCTCACTATTGTGAAGATGAAATGAGATATTTGATGAGTGTCTAGAATGCTCTTGTCACATGGTAAGAGTACAGCACATTTACACTTCTCTTTCCTAAAGCACATGAAAGACATGCACAAGAAAACTAAGGTCTGAAGAGGTTAAACACAGGAGTATACATCGGTCATGGGCTGAAGTCAGCTTTGGCTTCCTGGCCCAGTTGGCTCTCATATGCATGTGGTGTGTACAGTATCCCTTTCCTCTTCCTTTTCTCCAAGCTGGTCACATTTCTGTTTTCAACTCAACCCTCTCTGCTGAGGACAGAACTCTTGATCCAGCAATCTCAGGACTTTAGCCTCCCCTCTGAGGATCCCTCCTTCCCCCAAAATTCCCCTTTCACTGACTGCTTTGAGCTCAGGCTAGGGTTGGGCTTGAGAGGAATGTGGAAAGCACCTGGGACTCTCCAGCAGGTCACAGCTTGTCCTGAGCCTCCAGCCATCTAGGCTGATGTCCTTATATGGTCACCAGGGCTATTTCCACTGTTTCTATCTCCTTAGTTAGAACAATATTGAACATTATTTACCATCCTTACATATTGTTGTTCACTGTTTTCCAAGTAGAAAATTAGAGACAGAAGGAATGAGTATCATTTTAGTCCAATATTTCATTATACAGATGAGGAGAGAGAACCCAGAGAAAAGACTTACCCAAGCCAGGCAGCAGGTACCAGTTGTGCTTGAGTTCCTAAATTCCTCATTATCCCATCTAGTGTTCACACTGTCTGACTTCCTGGTTATTCTCTAATTCATCTTTGATATTATATGTATATGTATGTATAACTATGCTTGTATATACGTATATGTGTGTATTATATATTATATGTGTATAGGTATAAGTATGTATATATGTGTGTATACATATTTGTGACAAGTTCTCACTATGTGTCTTGATTTTTTTGGAACTTACTATGTAGACCAGGATGGCCTGGAACTCACAGAGATCCTTTGCCTCTGCCTTTAGAGTACTGGGACTAAAGGTGATGCCTACATGCCTTGTTTCCATTCTTAAGTTGTGATTATTCTTTAGCATTTGAATATCACTTAAATGGTAGAGATAATTTGGTGAAATATAAAATGGATAAACTTTGAAGTATCCTAGATGCTGTTTTCCTATTTGTAAAATAGGTTTAGTTTTAATTACCAACATGCTTTGTCTGGATGTTTAAGATCAGGCCTAAGACCTGAAAATACTGTATCACTCTTGTTTGATCTACAGCAAGTTACCCTATGAACCTAGAATAGAAGTTGTTGATTATGGATGAATTATAGAACTTCCACCTGTTTGCTCATGAGAATATCTCCTTTTCCAAACTCCTGTGATTGGGGAAGCAAGGGCCACCTGGAAACCACCTGTTCATAGGTGGTTTTGTATAGGCCATGGCCTCTTTAGCTTGTACAGAAGAGCCATGTTCAGCTAGGTGAATAGAGACAGATCTTCAACTGTGATGTGAGAAACAAATAAATTCTTTTTAAATTTCAGGTATATCATCCCTAGGCCCATAATCCCACATGCCTCCTGCTACAAATCTGAAACTTTTTGACTAATGACACATGTACCAGATAGAAAATTCCCAACTTGAAACTGTGTAATAGTCTCACAGCTGAAATCAAGATGCACTAAAAATTATTGTATAAAATTACCTTCAGAAAATTTGTATTTGGAAATTTTAACTATCCACTTTCTACCTGAAGCTAAGGCCCACTAGTGAGACATAATGTATACCTGGTACTCTTAATACAGCCACAAAGCTGCAACTAGATAGGTCATGGTTCTTAAGGGAGAACCTACTACTATTATTCTGCTAAATGGGCATAGAATTTAAATGACTCATAATGACTTATTGCTATATCCATGACTCACACTGTATAATAGGTGACTTCAGGACCCTGCTCTTACTTTAGATAGGTCAACTAAACAAGATAAACATAAACATCTGAGTTAAATGACATCATCATAAATTAAATGAACTTAATAGATATCTACAGAACATTCCATCCAAATACTACAAAATGCATATTCTTCTGAACAACCCACGAATTTTTCTCAAAACAGATCACATATTAGGATTCAAAGCAAGTCTCAAAAAATTATAGGAAAATTGAAATAACTTCTTGAATTCTCTGACCACAACGCAATAAAGCTAGAAATCAGCAGTAACAGTAACTACAGAAAACACAAATTCATGTAGATTAAACAACATAGTATAGAATGGTGAAAAGGTCACTGAAGAAATCAAGAAAGTTTAAAATTCCTAGAACTGAATGAAAACAAAAATCGTTGAGATATAATGAAAGCAGTCTGAATAGGGAAGGTCATAGATATAAGTAATTACATTAAAAAAGGATGCTCTCCAATTGTTTAACCATATACCTTATGGCTATGGAGAAATAATAACAATTAGTAGATGGAGAAAAATATTAAAATTAAGACAGAAATTAGTAAAACAAGAAAGAAAAATAATATATATTATTAATGAAATCGAGTTGGTTCTTTTGAAACATAAGTGAGATGGACAATCCCTTGACCAAATTAACAAAAGAAAAATGAAAAACACAAAATAAAATCTTAAAAATTTAGACATATAAAGTGAGACATTTAAAACAGTTACCAATAAAATTCTAAGAATAGTAAGTACATGCCTTACAAAATTATATTCCACTGAATTGGCAGGGATGAATAGGTATTTGTTCACATTCCCCAGGGAAACATATGCAACAAAATCATAATGATCTCACTCAGAAACACTCACAGACATACCTGAATATATTGTCTAACCAGCTCTCTGAACATCCTTCAGTCCATTCAACTTGATAAAAATTAGCTATCATAATATATTTTCTAATTTTAGTGTAGTTTTACTCTCATAGAGAAATTAAGCAGAGTGTGTACAGCCTCACTTGCTATCAATACTTAGTAACAAAGTGACATATTTCTTAAAACTAATGAATTATCATGTCACATTAGGATAATCCAAAGTTCATAGTTTACATTATAGTTCATCCCTGATATTGTACAAATGTCTACTGATATATCAACCACCTTAAATGTCCCTTATGCTTTGCTTACTCATTCCTCCTTTCCTATACCCTTTGGGTCCCACTGATGTTTTATTACGCCCATAGTTTTGCCTTTTATAGAATGTCATGTGGTTGAAATAATACTCTGTAGATGTAACCGACCGCCTTATTAAATAAGAAACACAGAGCCAATGTAAAGGTGAAAGCCCAAGAGGTCAGAGCCAGAAGCTTACCCGCTTTCCGCCAGCTAGCTTCTCCCGCCAAGAGAGCTCTCCGAAAAGAGGAGTTTCTTCCTGTGCGGTTGTCTTATAAGGAGTCCTGTTTCTTCCTTCTCATTGGTTATAAACTAACTACGTGGCTGTCTCGTCACAGTCTCTCTGTACAGACCTCCCGAGTCTTCTATGGTTGGTATTGAGATCAAGGGCATGTGTCTCCAATGCTAGCTGTATCCTTGAACACACAGATATCTACCTAGCTCTGCTTACCAAGTGCTGGGATTAAAGGCGTGCACCACCACCGCCCTGGCTTTCGCTATGGCTTGCTAATAGCTCTGACCCCTAGGCAACTTTATTTATTAACGTACAAATAAAATCACATTTCAGTACAAATAGAATACCACTATAATACTCTCAGTAACTTATTCACTAAACTTCATCCATGTGTTTTCATGGATCAATAGCACTTTTATTTTTAGTGGTAAATATTATTTTTATAGCCGCAGTGTATCATAATTTATCTGTCACCTTCTAAGGACATCAGGGTTGCTTCAAATTTTTGGCAGTTATACACAAAGCACAAAAATATGTGTGTGAGGTTCATTTATGTGATAGCTAGTCTCTGTTGTCAACTTGATTACATCTGGAATTAACTAAAATTTAAATGACTAGGCACACTGGTGAGGAATTTTGGTTGTATGTTTGTTTCCTTAATTAAATACTTAGAAGTGGAAAGACCCACTGGATCTCTAAGGTGTGGAAATAAACCTTTAATCCAGATCTTTGAGGTGGGAAGATTCACTATTAATCTGAACCATGACTTCTGCAGGAAGACTATATAAAGAGCAGTGAAGAAGGAAGCCTCTCTCTTGGCTTGCTTGCTCTTGAACTCATTAGCAAGTCCATCCCTTCCCTGAAATTAAAGCCTACCTCTTCGGGATACTGACCATTTGAGACATCCGGTGTACATAGACTGAACAAATATTGGATTCTTGGACCTTCTATTATAGGCACCCATTGTGCATGATCTGGACCACAGCCTGTAAGGTATTCTAACAAATCCCCTTCATATATATATATATTCATTTGAATAAATTGGAGTGGGAATGATGGCTCACTAGGTGAAAATGTTTGATTTTGTAAGAAACTGTAAACCTTTTTAAGAGGCTATAACATTTTTCATTTCTGTCATCAGTGGATGAGAATTTGTAATATTACATGTCATCTGAATCATTTGTTTTTCACTGTTCTTCATTTGTGACATCTTAATAGGTAAGGTCACTCATTGTTTTAATGTGACAACATCTGATATGAGCATCTTTTCATTTGTTTATTTTTCAGCTGTGTTTCTTCATTTCTAACATTTTTATTAAGATCTTTGCCCATTTTAACCAAATTACTGTATGCTTATCAACTTTGAAGAGTTGTTTATATATGTTAGACAACAGTCTTTTACTAATTATATCTTTTCCTAATTGTGGTTTGTCTTTTTACTGTCCTGCCAATGTCTTTCACAAGCCAGCAAATTTCAGTCTTGATGAAATTCAGTCTCCTTATTTGATGACTCAGTCCTTTTGGATTGTTATTAAAGAGTCATTCTGTAGACATGGTGGTGCATGTCTCTAATCTCAACACACAGAAGGCAGATGTAGGCAGATTTCTGTGAGTTTGAGGCCAACCTTATCTATGGTAAGTTCTAGGCAAGCCATTTGTCAAATCATAATCTTTTCTGTTATGCTATCTTTGTTCTTTTGCAAAAGCTCAGTTGATCATATACATCATTTTCTTTTATTTATTTTATAATGTTTGAGACAGGATCTCACTTTTAGTTCCGTCTGGTCTAGAACTCTTCATGTAGGCAAAACTGGTCCTGAACTTACAGAGATCTGCCTGCCTCTGCCTCCTGAGTGCTAGAAGTAAAGTTGTGGCCACCATAGAAGAGTGTCTTAGTTAGGGTTTCTATTGCTGCAACAAAGCAATATGAATAAAAAGCACATTGGGGAGAAAGGGTTTATTTGGCTTACACTTCCACATGCTGCTCATCACCAAAAGAAGTCAGTGCAGGAACAGGGCAGAATCCTGGAGGCAGGAGATGGTGTGGAGGTCATGGAGGGGAGCTGCTTACTGGCTTACTCCCAGTGGCTTGCTCAGCCTGCTTTCTTATAGAAACCAAGTACCACCAGATCAGGGATGGCACCACCCACCATGGGCTGGGTCCTCCCCCATTGATCACTAATTAAGAAAATGCCTTAATGCTGGGTCTCATGGAGGTATTTCCTCAACAGAGGCTCCTTCCTTTCTGATGACTCCAGCTTCTATGAAGTTGACACACAAAACTAGCCAGTATAAAAACTTCAGTTGACTATATTTATTTAGGTCTATTACTAAATTTCCAATTCTGTTTTATTTGTTTTATTTCCTATTCTTTGATCCTATTCTTTGAATGTGTCCACATTGTCTTTATTGGAGTACTTTTACAGTAGGTCTTGAAGTTGAGTTAGTTAAATGATTGGGGTAGAAAGTTTTGAACAAGGATAGGGATGAGGGGATAAGAAGATTATGGGGCAGGAAGGGAAAGTTAACCAAAGCTAAGAGTGTATGAAATGTTCCATTTGGAAACCTATTACATTCTAAGGCAATTAAAAATATAAGTTAAAAATTTGCAAGGATGATAACCTGCATATCTCCACAAAACTGATCCTAAAAGCCATGCGTTATTAAACAAAAGTCCAAGTGCCAGATGGGATACTTCCTTGTTAGCTGTTGGGCATGGGGGCCCCAAAGGACTCATAAAAAATAGTCTCTTGTCATTCCTCCTGGTTACCTGCTAGAATTAGTTGAATCTGTTCCCAAAGATATTATATACTTTTGTTAAAAGACACAGAGAAAGCAAGCTGGAACTGAACTGAAAGCTTCGTCCCTGCTGTCTAGGCTTCATTGTCCTAGAAAGTGCTATTCTTGCAAGAGGCGAGAAAAGAAACAATGGCCTTATCCCGATATGAACCCTACAAATGACAATACCAACGTACTAGGTAAGACATGCCACCAGAGCAATAGTGGTATAACTGTTATAGGGTAATCAGCTATTCTCTGATTGTATTTGAGACATGTTCCATGAGAGGGATTTCAAGATCGGTCCTGTAAACTCACTCAAAAACCTTTGATTGAGGAAGTCTTAATCATTAAATAGAAGATTACTAATAATTTCACTTAAATTGAGCAGTTTCAGACCAGGTGTAGTGGTTCACGCCTTTAATTTCAGCATGAGAAAGACAAGGCAGGTCAATCTCTCTGAGTTGGAGGCCAGCCTTGTATACATTGTGATTTTTAGGACAAACAAGACTATATAGTAAAATCCTGTCTTAGAAATAAACAAAGCCAAAAACAAAATAACGTGAATAAATTGATTTGATATCAATTTACTGCTTAAACATTTCTGTGCTAATCTCAGCCTAAATCAGGGAAGCTTATCTTTGCAATGAACAGTGGTAAATGCAGAGATTTGTTGCTGCTTAACATACTGAGAATAAATGACACGTGAGTCCTCAGCACTAAACAGAATATTTATACTACCCCCTCTAAGGCTCATGTAACATCATGGAAAAAGGGTGAAAAGAATGTAGCTGTCAGAGATTGGGAGAAGTGCTTTATAATGGTACCTTCTAGGCATGACGGAGCCATTGCAATCATGATCTCACACCAGCGGAGATGGCTTGTCCTGGGATTGTGCAAGACTGAGCACATCCACAGTCAATCATGGATTGGGAGAGGAGAATCATGGAGCCCTGCAGGCTACTAATGGGTTCTAGGGAAGTTACAGTCATTGTCTTCAATTGCTCCAATGCATAACTCCTAACCCATGATCACACATTTGGCCATGGAAAAACTCTAGAGGAAAAAAAAAAAAAACAGTATGAGAAAGGGATTTGTAGTGAGGACACAGGTTGACAGGGATGGAGAAATAAAGTAATCAGAATGTATCACATACATCTAAGAAGTTATCAAAGAAAAAAATTTAATAAAAGTTACAAAAGTTTGGTATATATAAATTCTTTTCTTTATTTATTAAAGTTTGAAGCAAGTTTGCATCCTAATGCAATGGAAATAATGGATACTTTTGCATGAAGATTAAATCTTGTGTGAATATTTGATGATACAGGATGTAGAACACCTTAAACATTTTTAGAGTTGATCAATTTTGTAACTTTACATAAAAAAAAAAAAAAAAAAAAAAAAAAAAAAAAAAAAATATATATTTGGTTTTTCGAGACAGGGTTTCTCTGTGTAGCTTTGCGCCTTTCCTGGAACTCACTTGGTAGCCCAGGCTGGCCTCAAACTCACAGAGATCTGCCTAGCTCTGCCTCCCGAGTGCTAGGGTTAAAGGCGTGCGCCACCACCGCCCAGCTGTAACTTTATAATTTTTAATGCCAACAGCACAAAATAACAAAAGTGTGTTGAAGACAATTTCAGAAACTGATAAAAATTCTTTCCTAAGCCCAAGTTAAAATTCATTCAACATTTTTATTAAATTCATCACAAGTTTTTAAAATCACTCTCATACAATACAGTCCAAAGATTCATTAAGTGAGTGTTGATATGAGGAGGTCTAATGGTGGAAACTCTTTAATGTGTTTTGATTCTTTAAGAGCAGAACAGTAAGAACATTGCAGTTCATAACACATAGCAGTGCAAATCTGAGCCAAGTGGTTGCAGGCAGCATTCAGCGATACTTTATGGTATAATGACGTAGAAAGTGTAGTACATGCTGTGCATTCAGGACCAAGGTCACAGTGAAACCACACAATTCATGTGGTCAAGTACTGCCAGAAAAACCTAGGATTCATTACAAATTTGAGATTCAACTAATCTTTTTCATTGTGAATTCAAATGCCTTTTATTGTTGCCAAATTTCCATGATCTGCACATTCAATTCCATGACGCTATATAGTGTAGCAACCTACTAAAAACTGTGTGTATAGATCAAATTGTAAAGAACTAATATCAAGATGTTCTAGTCATGAACATGATTATCTAGTTACTTATGTAGTTTTTGAATTTTTTTACTTAGAATTTTGTCTTTTTTATCATATATATGTTCCACATTTAAAAAGCTGCCTTAGCCAGGCGGTGGTCGTGCATGCCTTTAATCCCAGCACTCGGGAGGCAGAGGCAGGTGGATCTTTGTGAGTTCGAGGCCAGCCTAGTCTACAGAGTGAGATCTAGGAAAGGCACAAAGCTACATAGAGAAACCCTGTCTCAATAAAAAAACCAAAAAAAAAAAAAAGTCTGCCTTAAACTACATAGAGCAATATAAAGACATAAATAGAGACCTGAGAGATACATGTAGAAGTCAAGGGACTCATTTATTCTGGTTTAGTGGTTTCAGTCTCAGAATTGGATGAAGGCCAGCTGAGTCCCACTGGGTCTACAACCTTTAATAGAAGTATCCTAACACAGAGCTCCCCCAGTCAAGTCAAGTCATTTGCTGGGTCTGAGCAGTTACCTAGAACAATTTTCCAGAACTGGTCATTTCTGCCCCATGCTTTAAAGTGTGAATTAAACCCTAGGCAGTTGTGGAAGATTATTAATTACCTGTATCAGTTATCCTTGAATCACTAGGGTAAAAATATCTGACATAATCAACTTCTAAAAAGAAAGGTTTACTTTAACCCACAGTTTGGCGATTCTGGTCTAAGATGAGGTTGTTAGAATTCCTAGCCACTCCCCCAGCTACATGACCACATGTGTGCTGGCAAGATGCTTTAAGTCCTACGTGATGCATGGGCTACATGATCATGTAATTCATCAGCAGTGTGATCACATCATCTATGCAAATGTGTGGCATAGCTACATAAACCAATATGCGCATATGTGGGGGGAACCTATGAAAGCAGGTTCCACTTATTCCTCCTCCCTCTTCCTGCATGATCATTCCATAGGCCTATGTACATCTTTCCTATTCTCTTCACTTAATAAAATCTTATAGTGGGTTTTGTTGTACCTTGTGGTTTTTCTTGTACAGTAAACAGTGCTGCTTAATGAATAACATTGTGCCACTTAATAAATAACAAAGGTAGACCCATTTTTCTGTCTCTGTTGAGGTGAAGGCAGAGGGTTTAATCACACTTAAGTTTACCAGGAAAAATAAGCAAGCATTTCTGGTATTTAAAATATTTCGTCTTGTGAGACCAAAATGAGCCATCTTAGAAATAAGACCAAAATGCTTTCACTCAAAAACTAAGGCCTAAGATTTCTCCTTTCAGGTACAGGCCATGAGTTACTAGAATAGGCCACAAGTTACTGAAATCAGTCAGTTCAGATTCCAGAAACCAGGAAGTGTAAAAGTACAGAGTCACAAGGTAGTCACGAGGTAATGACAGCCGGACTATAGAATGTTCCAACCCTTGTTTCCAGGGTAACTGACCATAAAAATGTCCCCACCTGAGGGCAGTCAATGAGCAATGGTGGTGGGCAACCACTCCCTTAAAGGTAAGATTAAGCCATGATTTCTAGAAAGCCCCTAGAAACGAGCCAATCAGAATTGTACCCATACTAGCACCCCTAAATGATGTAACCTTGTGGCTTTTGCCTTTAAAAACTGAGCTTGCAGACAGATGGGCACTTCCTCCACCCTCCACTGCATTGGATGTATTGGACGACGTCCCTGCCTAGGCTTGTATTGCTTTTGGATATCCAGAATTAAACCTTGCTTTTGCATTCCGGCCTGCTTGTCTTTGGTGGTCTCTCTGGGGGTCACGATCTGGGCACAACAGTCTTTTACAATACATCACAGATTAGTTATTTGATATTTGATAATAAAAATGTATGAAGATTATAGCTTTCTAAATTCAACTTGAAATAAAAATGATTTTACAAATGTTTTAGAAAATTATTATGTTACATGTTTAAGAAATATTGTAAACTGACTCAGCCTAGGTAGGTGAAAGACACCCACAGGCCTGACTGAGTCTTCAAAGTCCTGGCTGACTGGAGGCACCCACAGGTCTGCCTGGGTCTTCACAGTCCTGGCTGGCTGATGATATCCACAGGCCTGCTCAGCACCTTGTAGCACCGGGCCAGCTGGGTGCCATTATGATTAGTGAATATATAGTAGAGAAATGGAAGGGAAGGAGAGGCAGAATGATGCATGTGCTTTGGGAAGAGGCAAATCTGAAGAAGCAAAAGGGGTGACAAACAGACTGATGTGGGTGGCCTGATTGCCACCAAGGGCCAGGGTAATGTCCAGCCCAGACCGCAGCCAAGGGCCATGTCTGGGTCCATGCCACTACTGCAGCCAGGGTTTTCGATGGGGTCCAGGGCTTCAGTAAACACTGAAGGCCACGTGGATGTCTGGGGAGTCACCTGAGTCAATGTTGGTGTCTGTGGACTGTGCTGCCAGTGAGGCCATGGTAATATCCAGACCCAAGCTGCCCGCAGTGTAGGACAATGTCTGGGTCCATGGCCCTAATGCAGCCAGGGTTTGTGTTCTTGTCTGTGGCTCCTGATACCATGCAAGGTCAAGCTGATGCCAGGGGTCTGGGCCACCACCTGATGCCATATTGGAGTCCAAGGGCCATGCTGCTGCAGGAGCCATGCTGATCTGAGTGACATATGCTGCCTCATGGGGCCATGGTTACATCTGGACCCAGGCATGTGTAAGCACATGCCACTCAGATCAGCATGGCCTTTGGACCATTCTTGAGTGAGTGAAGGGACTGGTCCTGAGGAAGACAGCCACAGGTCCTCCATGACTGGGGGCAATAGCAAGATACCTGGGAGGAGTTTCTGTGGGGTCCAGTGATGATGGTATGCCAGAGGTTAGAGGCCTTGAACCAGATTGGGGGGGAGGGGAGACAGTCCAGCTTGAGGCTTGTTTTCATCTTGCTCCAGGTCAGAGAGTTCAAGCTTGTTTCCCCCCTACAAGGCTGCATAATAGCATGTTTTGGCCAAAGGCATGGTTACCAGGTGTCTTTTACTTCAAGGCCTATTTACAGGATACTTTGCCATTAAGGCGTGGTCACCAGATGTCTTGAGTACTAAGGGGTGTTTACACTTAACTGTACTTGTACTTTGATCCTTGATGTCCTTGAAAGGAGGAGGTCTTTTTGCCACCTTGCTTTTGGGTGTCTAAAAGCTGTGAGCAATAAAGTCAGTGTCTATAGTATTGAAACAGAACCTCCTGAAGCTATCCTGTGTCTCTGTCTTTTTCATTATCTGTGTCTATATTTCATAGCTATCATTTCCCAATTCCACACTCCCCACTTCAGAATCAGTTCAACAAGTCAAGAGGGACTCAACCACCAGACCAATGAATCATTGCAATGAACATTTGTGGGTGAAACTGATTGAACAAAGAGTACACTGTATGACATACCACAGCTCCCCATGCCACTAGGACAAATGAAGAGATGTTGGAGAAGTGAGAAAGATGGAGGACAGAGGTGGTTTATCTGTTTTGTTTTTAATTAATTTTGGGGGGCATGCTGCAGGGATGAGAGATGGATATAGACATACTGTAAGATGAGTTGGATTGGGGTGCACGATGTGAAATTCCCAAAGATTCAATTAAGAATCATGTTATTAAAAAAGAAATATTATAAATTGATAAGACACCAGAAAACTAAGAAAAATAGCATTGTGAGACCAAAATGAGCCATCTTAAAAAATAAGACCAAAATGCTTTCACTCAAAAACTAAGGCCTAGCCGGGCGTTGGTGGCGCACGCCTTTAATCCCAGCACTTGGGAGGCAGAGCCAGGCGGATCTCTGTGAGTTTGAGGCCAGCCTGGGCTACCAAGTGAGCTCCAGGAAAGGCGCAAAGCTACACAGAGAAACCCTGTCTCGAAAAACCAAAAAAAAAAAA